>JAAZTK010002929.1:0-10216 GCA_036507255.1 Megalothorax incertus | reverse complement strand
TGAGATTACCTTGAGTGAGATGAAAATATCTTTCCCGGGGAAGGAACCACGACTGCTAAATGGCCCTAACATTTGTTACACATAATCGTATATCTTAATTCATTGAAAAAGTTCCAATATTATAGAGCATTCGAGTGTTTAACACTCTGAAGATGAGTCGAGATCATCAGCGACAAGGCCTAGCACGCTGCGTTGACCTCTCCTCCTGCCAAAATCCCCGAACTTAAACCCGCCACCTCACAAATGTGCATCTTCCATTTAAGCTTTGAATAATATTCGAGTTTCAACCGCATTGGGAGCACATGTGTTCATATTATTGTCCAAATAACAAATTCAACTCTAATATAAATTGATAATACCGCACTCTACACTCAAGTTAAAAGATATTCAAAGTCCAATGTCCAATTTGATCTTCCTAAACTGGAGGAGGCGTCTGCGAAAGCAATGTGAAGTGATAAAGAAATATAAAAGTTTTAATCATATCCGTATTTGAGTCTTTGAGATGTATGTAGGACGTAGGTTTGTTTATCAATAGCTGTTTTATAGGAATTTATATTTAAAAAATAATATTTCAAAGCAGCTAATTTCACTACTCATTAATTAGAGTAGGTATAGATCGCAATATTCCCCAAAATATCAGTAATATGCTTATGGATATTCGAAATGCCTTTGAATACGAGTGATACTCGTATACAATAATTTTAGACTCATAAATTTTATTGCTCACCGTCAGAGTTTTAACTCAATTACGGAGATCTCAATATTTTAAGAGAATATTCAGCCACTCTTTCTCAATTCAAATTCAATGCGTTCTCAATTATGAACTCGCATATGTATTATTATGAGCATTATGAGCAGTGTTATGAGCAGTATTATGAGCATTATTAGCGTAATATTCTCTAGATATAATTATCAGCTCATTAGGCAGGTACAGTAGCGAACTGCAGATGATTTCATTCCTAGTACGTAAGCAGACTTAAATTATTCTCTATCCCTATTATGAACTCCAGCAGAGCTCTTTAGCTTAGATTATCATTTCAAGATCCATATTTGTAAAGTAGGTAGTGGTACCTAATCCTATATTCACCTCAAATAAATATGCTAGGGTGAAATGAATTGATATAACACCTCCGTTGAGCCACATTATTATTATTTTGCTATTCCCGCGAGCGAGAAATGAAGAAAAATAAATTATTAAAGCTCAAGTAGTAATAAAATAATTATAAATCGCCTCCATAATACTTCTATGCGTATAGGTACTACTTGTATATTAGCTAGGATTTCAGGATAAGAGTCTTATCAAGAAGAACAAGTATAGCTTTTTAAAAGGATATCGCATCCAAGTGGATATTATATAATGTAGGTATAATAGGTAATATTGACAGTGTTGGATCTGGAATTCTAAATATCTAATCGTATTCCTTGTGTACTGAACAGAGTACATTTGATACACACAGCTCAGAACATGATATGTAAATAGGGTTAATATGACTGATCCTGGGAGTTTAAACTTAATCCAAAATACTAATTAATTAATCTTTTGCCCGGTATATCGCATATGTATTATTTTATAGCTAGCACGGCAATTATAAATACCCTATATTTATAGCCTATAGGGCCTTAGGATCAGATAAACCGTGAGGAGATATGTAATGCTCATAGTATATTTGCATAAGAAAAGAATACACCAACTTTGTACTAAATTATCTAATATTATTTGAGAATATTTCAATACACGAGGAAATATCCAGAATTATGTTATGATTTCAACCTACCATCACAGTTGAGTATATTATTTGGCATCTGCTGCTTCAGCATAATAATGTCACTATCAATCCCCATCTCTTTCAACAAAACTCACACTGAGGATGCAGATTGAAGAACCGAATGAACCAGAAATTGCTATTTTATATTAATTCAAGTACCAGCCAGACAATATTATTATGCCTGTCTCTCTCGACTTTGAGAGGAGGAGGCAGGGGAAGATTAAAGTCAACACGAACCAAAACTTTCATTTATTAATTAGGGATTCCATTGGACAGGAGTTTGGCACTCCGGAAATATTGTAGTACAGTACATTGAATTAAATTGCAATTAATTAGTCAAAACTTTTGGGTCCATCTTGAACGGATTTCACTCGAGTTGGGGGCTCTTATTCAAATTTAAACAAAACAAATTTCCAAATTGAGGACGCCAACTGCTTGTTTATGAGGATAACTGATCAATAGTGTTTAATAATGAGATTTGCAACTGTGCACAACTGTGCAATTCATCAAATACACTTTTACTAAAAACCGCAGTGGATTGACATAATACTATTTGGAGCTGATATAATAAGAGTAAATCCACTTTGAGTCCAGGACTCCAGATAAATCCGCTCCTGATCAATGTTGGGTTTTTCTAAACTGTTTTTCGAGAGTAAATGCTAGATAAATCCACAATGTACTCCAAAGTACTTTAATATAGCTAGTTTATAAATCTCTCTCTCAGCGACTGATCCTCAGGATTTGACTGATTGAGAGTTGGAACACAACTGACGATGAGTCGCTGATTAGGTGCTGTTTGGGGACCATCCGCACTTTATTATTATTACGTGGTGTATTATGGGCGGCGAGGCATTAGGATATTTATTCTCCCTATCAGTTTCCCTTTCTTCTTCTGCTAACTTCGCTTCTCGCACATTTAAATTTTAAATTTTAATCCAATCCTTTTATTTGAAATGAAACACTTGAATAAAGATTCAGGCAAACCCACAATTCTATTCTTGTTCGTACACACTCGAGCCCCCTTTTTTCAAGTGTGCAGTAAAGGATAAACGGGTTTATTAATAATAATTTAAATTTGTAGTATCATTCACGGTTTATGCAAGTGCATACTTGTACTAACGATACAATTATCAGCTTAGCTAATGAGTTCACAGTTAAAGTACTTGCAGATCTTATCGCAAATTCACGAGAAATGATCGACACTTTTGCTCCAAATATTATTCACAATGCAATGGGGCCCAGTTAATCTTTTTACAATTTTTCAGTCACTCCCCGGGCTTAAATGGGGCGAGTTGCAGTTCAAACCGCCGTTCAAGTGAGCTCTAAAACAGTCATTTTCAAGTTTAAAGAGCGGAACGAGTGAGCTGGAGCAAGAGGAACGATGATATCTATGTCTCTGGAACATTTTTTCCTCATTTAAGGACCCTTTTTTACCACGATCTTACGAGTCGAGCATTAAATCTCTCAATTAAGGTCAATCCGAAATATCCAAAACACCGAACTCGGATATATTTCCAAAATATTTCAATTTGGGGCTTTTAGAAGTGTGAAATCTGCTTCTAAATCCTTGCTAATCTTGAATTAAACTATTTAAAATATACAATACTTCGATAAGTCACATTTGAATTGATGTAAACTTGTCAAGTAAGTAATGCTCCCTTGAAATGCTGAATATTTTAGAATATAGATGAGCTCAGATTCAAATCTGATATTTTTTAAGTGTAAAAAACACCTTGAACAATGGCTTATTTGAATAGAGATTGTAGAGATTTGAAAAGGGCAAAAATACTGATATTTTTTTCAATTCAGCTATCTGATGTAGGTACACGAGAAATACTGTTTCTCACTTTGCAATGAATGCAAATTTCAGATGATAGGCTTTGGAAGGCGGAGGAAGACGCAGTATCTCAATAGCGAACTCTTCGGGCAACTGAAAAATTGAGACTCGGATGTTGGGATTTTCGACTCGGGTGTCGCCCTCCCAAAATAACTCAATGGATTCTATTTTCGAATCTCGAGTTTGGATTTTGTTTTTTTGGATGGTAGCTCGACTTAAATATCTCTTCGGCCGTGCGGGTGCCTTCTTGGACGAAGCTGAAGAGACGGAGAGAGCTGCTTCCCATCCCGTCCCGTGTTGTTCTTTCAAACTCGGGGGTTATTTTTACTTATCCATCTTCATCTCGTGTCTCCATTCTATTTCTAGGATTGCAGAGTTTACACTTAAAATGGACTGGAAGAGAAACCTTTAGCTATTGAATTTTTTTAAGCTTTGAAAAAAAATTTTTTCACTTTGGATTAGCATGTGGTGTGGATTTGCGAGAGGATTTGCTTATTGAATCCCGAATTTAAAGCGTGGGAACCTTTTTATTATTTATCTCATAAGGACCCTACTCGTAGTAATTAGCTGTTCCTATTCGCTTTTTGTATACTCTTACTAATCGTAAATCTAGACCTGGATATGCGTCTAAGGAGTCCTAAACCGATAGAATCCTACTCCTGGTATGTGCATATGTGAGAATTCTGTGTTCACATGAATCTGGAAAAAGTATTTTGGTTTTTTTACCCCACCACTTTTTCGGGGGTACAAAAATAGACTGCACATTCGACTCCCGTTATATCTCCACAACCCAAATCAGATGCATATCTTTCTTCTGTGTGAACTATATTTGGACTAGCCGTTGTGGTGGGCAAAAATTGAGTTCACGCGAGAGTATTGTGCGATTAGGTCTCGCTGTGTGTGTAAATATCATTATACAGAGTAGATTTGAAAAAGGATAATTCGCTCGAGATCCGCATCCGGGTGTTTTTAGCTTTTCTCTCGACTCGAGAAAGGGAACTTGATCACTTAAGAGGAGAAAAAATGCTCCCAAGTGAGCTCATCCCTTAAATCAAATTTAAACAGTCCTCAGCCAAAAGAGCCAGAGGCAAATATTTCAAAAGCCTCCCACTCACTCTCGTGCATAAAGATCCTTGTTGACTTAATGCAGGGGGTGGGCTTCATTAATTGACTCCCAGAAGTCAAAGGTTAGAGCTTTCAATAGACCCGATTACCTTTGGCTTTTAAAGCTCTGCTGGAGGTTGAGCCTATTTACCAGTACATGAAGATCCGGATAATACGCTCTAATTAAAAACATGATAATTAACCTTTCTCAAAAGCAGACATCAGGTTAAAAATTTGCTTTGCATTAAATGTGCTTTAAAATGCCCACAGAGTTTATATTAGAATTTCCAAAAAGGTTAGCGGGTTCAAAAAAAGATTTCTAATTTAAGCTTTTAAATTACACAAATTATAGGATCTCGAATTCCAAATTAATGGGATAGTTTTACGGTTTGCCCAAGCTATTATACCTACAGATATATACCTGCATATTAATCCTAGATATCTAATTAAATGTATATTCCTGAGTGGGAGTATCTAATACGTTTTACAAATTTAGGTACTCCCAAAAGCCTTTAATAATCTTTTTTAAAATATTTTTTGAATACCTTCAGGGCTTTATAAAGTTTCCAAAAATAAATCTGTATTTGAATTTCATAATTTCATTACATGAGTCCCCGATTCCCCGAATTCTCATTTCATTTAATGATTAAAATCTAATAAACTTTTCTCCTGGGTGGGTTATATTTTTAAAACCCAATGCAAAGAGCATAAAATAATAATATTGTAGTTTATTTTAGGATTTCATTTAATCCTTTGACATTTCGGAGATTCCATCTGTACTACAATTTATTTGTATTTACGTACGATATTTGTATTACGAGAGTCGTACTGCTTATTAATATTTTGCAATATTTCTAAAATAGCACAACTTTCACAATAAAGTATGAATTTGTAATAACCCGTGCACGCTTCAGGCTCGGATAAAAATAGAAAGTTGACATTTAGGAAAAAAATACGGGTATGTTTATGCAAAAAAAAAGATATTTCAGAGGGCGGATTAAAAAGAATGGAGGGCTAATGTGATTGGGCTTTAATATTAGTAGTAGATAGAAGGTATGTAGGATTTTGATATATTATTTCTCATGCTAAAAATAGGTTAGATTTGAAATCTGTAGATGGGTTTTAAAGGGTAGAGGTTTCGGGTAGGAAGGGAGAAGTCGAGTAAAGAGCGCAAAATCTGCAAATTCACTCCAGAGAGAACCCTCTCTCTTCTAAATTGCGGATCCGACTCGGTTCCTTCAAGCTGAAAAAACCAGGCCAAATATATTTCATCAGAAGGGGGTCTATTTATAGAGTTGTGCTCCTGGCAAACTTCGCTCTGTGCTATAGAGGTGCTCCCAAATACCCTCTATATATTCTACGGCAAATTCTACATTTTATCTCCTTGCATCTCCCTGTATATACCTACATAAATACAAGTATAGTACAGCGACAACATCAATATCAACAATCCGCGTAGGAGTTTCTTAGAATTATTCCTCCCCACTCCGAATTCCCTCCAACCAATTCTCACCATTAAACTGACTATTTATAGAATTTGATTGGGATTTTGCTTTCATTTACACTCGTCCCCTTTCACATTCTTAGGATTAATCATTCGATCCGTATTATATCAAAATCTATATTTAGCTAACGAGGATCCTGAGTTCTTTGAGAATTATTCCACATCACTTGTTTAATAACAGGATTAATATTAATCAAATATTTATTTCATAACCAGGCGAATTCCCAATATCTTTGAATTAAAAGATGAAAGCTTTGCACGCAAAAAGAATATCAATACTTTAAAGATGTTGATCTTAGGAATATTGGGGTTAGATAGTAATTTAAAATGATTCTAATTTAATTTTCAAGTTTTCTTGTACCTTTAAATTGAAATCACATCAAAAAACATCAAAGTGAAAGCAATCTAATAAAATTCTCGATCTCTAACTTTATTTCATTATCTGATGTAGTACTTGAAATAGGTCAAATCTGTATCTGCGAAATGACAAACCTGATTACTATCTATCGAAGTCATTTAAACAAATTCAAAAAAATGTCATCTGCGCAGTTTCTCCAAATTCAAATTTGAATAAGCTTTGAGAGTCGTTCTAGGAATTTGTGACAAAAGCATATGGTGAAAGTAATGTAAAAAATGTGAAAGTAGGACATTAATTCTTGTGAAAAATATCTGAATATGAAAATATTAGCTCAGGTGAAAAAAATGTACAAAATACCTCTTTCAAAAGTCGAGACTTGAAAATTTATCTCAACTAGGAAATATGCTTATTCCCATTTCTATTAATATAATCTTTGAACTACGCAGTTTGAATCCAATCAGGGTAGCGGACTGGAAGTTGCTTTCCAAAAAAGAGAACCCCAAATAATGTAAAATTGTAAATCAATATTGAGGGGGGCCTTTTGAGTAAACGAACTCTGTTCATTTGATCTATTTCTGGACGATATTATGTTTACTCCATGTCCCCCCTTTATTAAATGGATTGGTCAACTATGAGGATGATTTCGACCATGAAATCTCCTTCCGTCTCTATTTGTTTAAAGCTGATATAAAATGGAAGCTATCGCCCTATATTAGTGAGAGAAAGTGCTTTCTATCCGGACTAATATTATGTACACAAGGCCCAAAGTAAAGTGGACTGGATCCTTGTTTTTGGCCTATTCCATTGGGGCTCGACACGTCTCCGAGCAACCTTTCCCTCAACCCTTCCCAAAATAACCAGAGCAGGAACTTTGAAGCTTTCCTGGAAAACATCCAATCCTCCATCCTCCTCCTGCTCTTTCTCTGGGGGTTTTGGATTCCTTACTTTTGATCCCCCCTTTTGGCAAAACCCCCCATGAAACCCGGGGGGAGGGAGCTCTGGAAAAACTCCCCGTTTTACTCCAAATTTAGAATCAGGTCGAACTACTTTCTTCTCCTAAAATCCCGGGTTGAGGGCTTCAATTCTCAAAAGAGAGTCTGTTCCCCCATAATTGCTTTCTCCGACTTTCTCTTTGTGCGTTCTATTTAAAGCACCATAAATTACGTCTCATATTCTCCTTTTCAATTCCAACTCCTCATCAAATATCTAATTAATTCCTATGTAATTCCTATGCTATTTTAAATTCCACTGTGCCAATTTCCAACTATCGGCGAAAAACCCTCTTTTGTCCTATTATAATTAGAGATATTCAGGGATTTGAGATGGAGATTTTCGTACTAATTAATATTATACAATAGAACTACGCAGTTTAATTTCAAATATGGTAATATAATGAAAAAATCCCTGTTGACACTTGACATTTTAAAGGCAAATTCAAGTCTAGACTGACTCTGTATTTACTTTAAGCTTGAATATTTAATAATTTTGAAGATTTTGGAAATATATAGGTACTACAATATCTAAATAAATAAATGTAGTAATAAAGTGCTATGATTGGGAGTATTTCAATTAATCATGAGCAAATTACAAGCTCCAAGTGCATTGTAAATATTCGTAGGTACAAGTACGTAGCTAGCTAGTACGAGTACTTGGTATTTAAATCCCCATTTGAAAAGGTCACCCTGAATTAATAAATATCCGTAGAGTTCGTAGTAGGTACTTTATAAAAGGTTTATTCACGTAATACACTTTGACTTTCCGAAACTAATCTATTTACTAGTTCAATTGAGACTGACATATCGTACCTAAAGCACTATATTACACAGTAACTTATGTAATAGTAGCCCCAAGACAAGAAAGTGAACGGTCAAGGAGAACTTGCATACCTACAGGCAACTACTATCCCCGTAAACATGATGCAGGATTATATAGAACTCGTACTTGTGACTTTTACATTATTTCAGAGAGAGTTTTTTCATGTAAACACACATTGTTCCAGGGATGGAGGTGAAAGAGCTTGGATAAAATATAGGGATTAGTACTTTTTGAGAGAGGTTGTGTACTAGAGATTTAATGCTTTTTTGCAATAGGCTATAATTAACTCTTGACCTTTTCCAACCCGAGAGAAATATGGAAGAATGTGGTGTGACTCTTTTTTGGATATTTATCAACAGCTCAGATTTATTCTTTCGGAGATTAATGGACAACGCGATGGCCTATTCAGCATAGGAGAAAGTAGGAGAAAGCATGTAATCCGAGCTAGAACTCAATAAATGACCCTTAATTGGTAGAAATAATTGTACAATCGTAGTAGTATTTCAAATTACAGCGTGGGTTGGATGAATCTCATGTTTACAAATTTTAGTTTACAAGTTGTGCATAGGAAATCTCCAATTTTACAATAAAATTCCTCTAGGATTCGATTTCTTTCTTCATTAGAAATGAATAAGAGGTCCATTGGAATACAATGTCTTGTAAGTTGGTAGACAAATGGGCTATGTGTATAAGTATACGCTATACATAAGGACTTTCGCAATAATCGCATATTATTTGGCCAATTTATATTCATATGTATGTAGGACTAGGTATGCCAAATTACTGAATTACTTTAGCTGATATTTATTTACTAGTATTACCAAGTAGTACTACTACTACCTTCTGCCCACTACTTAGGATTAATCATAAGTAAATGGTTTATTCGTATATGCGAAATCCTCCTAGGCTAGCTTAGTCGATTGGTCAATAAATAAAGAATTGCTCAAAAATTCCTCGGGCTCCCCGGGTAAAAGGATTAACAACACTGGCCGGGTTGTCCTTGAATTACAGATTGATTCGAGCTACCAATATATGGTAGCTCGAATCAATCTGTAATCTATTAAATGTGCTCGTAATCAATATACTCGTAGTAATGCTCCCAAATCAATCCAATTTATTGGAATTTTTGTGTGGAGCTCAGGGAACTCGTAAGTTAATGATCAACGGCCTCCCCTATCGGGGAGGCCGTCCATCGGGTATTATCTTCCATCAAAATTCTGGCCGTCCATAAACTACATATTTAAAACATTCTCAATTCCACCCACATTCTCATAGGTCCTAGGAAGTGGTAGGTACTACATATATCGTAGTACCTACCACTTTGATCAGTGCACTTTCTCTTTACATTAAACGACTTTCTCGAATCAAATCCTCAACGGGCTTCAATCGAACGCAAAAATATTATCGTGGATTTTGGATTTTAGCCCCTGGACCTTTCACACAAAAACTAAAAGGAAGTGGAAATTGGTTATCCCCGGGGATTTGACCTTCACAAAAATTCTTTTCCAATCCAACTTTTTTGGGACAAAGTTTTGCAAGAAATCAATAATTACTCTCTCGGGGAGTAGGTAATGTTTATACTTACTTTGAAAGAAGTACAGGCTCAAAACTTTATTCCTAATGACCCAGATGCCAATTAAAATAAATACGGGTATCTCGGCACGCGGATCGTAATTATTTTTGTTTTTCTAATAATTAAAATAATGGAGATTTCTGATATATTTGTAATTGTGTTTATTTTTACAATTGTTCGAGTCTTAAAAGTTAAGTGCTATCATCAATTCAAAATCTAATAATGTTTACTTTAATTCAAGGCTCGAAGGCATTGAGTT
>JAAZTK010002928.1:0-10217 GCA_036507255.1 Megalothorax incertus | reverse complement strand
TATTGGGAAATTATGATATTTTTATTAGAATAAGAATTTAAAATAATTAAATATTTTAGTCCTTAAAGAAGATTAGTCAAACATTTTTGTATAATATATCGTAAAACTAAAATGTATATTAATGTACAATGTATGATTTTTTAAAATATCCCTAATTTTTCTCATATTTAAGTAATATCATGATTCATTAATATCGTATCGTAATATTACGCTAAATCGCTAGAACTTGGAAATACAATTTAACAATGCAATGAATTTAAAATTATGCAATATGCATCCTATATCAATCCTGAGTATAGCTAAATTAACTTTTAGTAAAATTATTATTATTTGGAAATATTAATCAATATAAAATAGGTACATAAAAAGATTAATTAAGATTGCTATGTATAAAAGAGTAATGATAGATTGAACTACATATATATTATATACGTAAGATATCATTATAGTTTTAACATTACTACAAATACAATATACATTATACTTTCATTAATTTATTAAATTTAAAATATGCATTTTTGCATATGCATTATAGCAAAAGTACTCAGCTCTGTACTAATATTTGGATGCATTGGAATTTTGGAAATGGAAATAAATAATATTGATATTATAATTGTAATTTATGAGTTTAGGCCACTAAAGCTGAATAAATGTATTTATATATGTATACATACATATATTCATTAATTAAAATTGATTTCATGATTTTTATAAAGTTAATAATATTAAATTTTATTATGAATGCAATGCAATGTAGTCCGCTCGCTAACTTGGGATTAATTAAATGATTATGCCGTCTGCGTCCGTGAGTACGTATATTACTTGAGGTTATAAATGATTTCAACTTTAATAATTAATTATAATAATATAATATATAATATAATGATAATAATTAGTTATAATAATTATTAATAAATAATAATTAAGTTTTTATTGAATTAATTAATAGGAACTCTTCTTCACAAGTTCATTTGGGGCAAGTTGGAATTGGCGAATTCCCTATTAAATTGAATTTTATTGCTCAAATAATTATCAATTTGAGATCCAAGTTAATTTACCTCATCCCTGATAAGATTATTGAATTAATGTAATGCAATTAAAAATTAACGAAGCTCTTAATTCATATAATAAATGAATTTTATCATAAATAAAGCCAAAAAAATTGAGCTAGCTCGAGACAAAGGATATACAAATGGTGACATCTATTAAACCATTGAAATGTAGCGTTCTCGCCGTCCTCGCCGAGCTCGTCATTTTGTTTTTGTCTTCTGAACCTGCAACATCACAGCTCCAGCTCTAATTTTTTTTAAGAATTTTAATTAATTAATAGTTAATTAGTAGCTTAATTGGACTAACCCCATCACTGGAGGACCTTCTTTGGACATCTGATTGAAGAATATGGCTGGTCGCGGCAGAGGAAGAGGAATTCTTAAGCCCAAGGAGCCGGCGGCCCCAACCACCCTACAAAAAGATGAAGAGGTAATTACCAAATTATTAATTGGGATGCAATTAAATTTTAAACATTTATACTTTTTTGATAAAATCATAATTAGGGCGAATTAAGTAGTTTTTAGATATGGTTGAGAAATATAATTAAAAATTAGAAATCCTATTTTTTTAAAATGGCGTAGAATAGACTTGACCTTGCTTGACCTCAGCCTCTCAGGTCCATAAGCCATAAGCCAATTAATAATTTAATTAAAATACCAATATCTACTTTTGGTATGTAGGCAATTTTAAGTATGCTTGCGATTATGACATGGCCATAATTTTGAGATTTTTTAAAATTAAAATTGCATTCTGCGCATTATAATTTACGGCCATTGCTGCATCGCATCGCGTCGAACAAAAATTATGAAATCTTTGCAATGCAATGCATTTTAAAAACTTGGCTTAAAGGGAGCTTTAAATTTAATTAATTATGACAGCCTTTAATTAATAATGGCTTGTCATTACTGATTGTTACTTCATAAATTAAAGCAGAATTGAACTGCATACTATTAAGCGGTTTTTTTGTTGATTAAAAAACAACTAACTTAATTTTAATCCACACGTCCAATTAAAATATACTACAAAGTTTTAATTTACCAATGCAATGCAAAATGCATTGGTAAATTAAAATTGGGAGGTAGGTAAAGGGTATATGGGGATATTATCTGAGAAAAAGACTTGTAATTTTTTTAAAAAATTCTAAAAAATATTTTAAATTAAAATTAATCTCTTTTTCTCTGGGAATTGTAAGATTGTTGACATTAAGGGTTAGGTCTAATTGCGTTGACTTTTCGGCTGAATCGAAAAAAGTGTATTTTTTTGGTTCGCTTTTGTATACCTTAACTAAAATTAAATTATTTTAATGGCAATTAATTCGAACATACCAATTATGATTTTATAGCCTGATGATATGTCTACAATTCCATCGTCGGCAGAAGGGCTTTCAAGGGGGGCACCATCTGTAGTATCCTCTGAATTCTCTGAGAGTTCCATTCCAACATCCGAGGCTGAAGATGAACCTCCTGGAGCGAGTTCAAGACCTCGAAGTGATTCGGAGAGTGATGCTGAGAGCACTACCACCTTGGATTCATTCTCTGCCGTATCTCTGGGACCACTTACAGCGAGAGGTTATTTGCTTAAATTAAAAATTAATTAATTAAGGATAATTATTTAATGTATATATACGCTTTTCAGGCCGTGCTGGACCTGGGAAAGCGTCATTTCTGCTTACGGTGGAAAGGGCTGAGCGAATGAAGAAGCGACAAATTCGAGAGATTGAAAAGTCAAGGGTATACCCTCCGGTTCCGAATCCTATCGTCATTCCGACTCCTACTCCAAGTGAATCTGGATTGTCATCTACCACTGAAAGGAGTTCACAAGCTGGACAAGTTGAGGCTGTCGCCAAGCCTAGCGGATCACAAGCTTCTTCATCTGTAAAGGCCCCAGTCTCTAGGTAAAAAAAATTACAATCCACTTTGCACTTTTTGAAATGATATGATTTATGGGCATTTAAAAATTAACACTCGTTTTTTTAAATAAATTAGCACATCTTCCATCGGTGCGGAAGGAATTGACTTTCGAGAGGCTGAGGATCCCGTCGTTTCAATGCCTGGAAGCGGAGGAACACCGTAAGTTTTTTAGTTTTAGATCTTGAGTTTTTTTGTATTTAATTTTAATTTATAATTTCAGTGCACAACTTGCCTGCAGTTTCATTCGAATCAACTTTCTTGATACCAACAATAAGGGGTTCCAGTTCGAGTATCACGTTCAAATGGACCCGACTTTTGACGATGTTAAACGGAAGCGAGAAATTATCAAAACCTTGTCGGACAGATTTGGAGGGATATACTCTTACGATGGGGATCTCAGGGTTTATTTGCCATACAAAACTCCTGCAAAGGTACATAATTAGATTAATTCGTAACTTAAAACTTGTAGTTTGATTTGTAGATTTAAAAAAAAAACTTTTAAAAACTTTAACCACAATTTTACTACCTAATTTTAAAACTCGTTCTCATTCAGGTCACAACACTTGAGACAAAGAACCCAAGTGACGAGAATCAAATGGTCCGGGTGGCGTTTACCCTTGTCAGAGAGGTCAAGATTGGAGACTCTGTTCAATTCCTCAACAGCCTTCTGAACCGAGTTTTCCGGATTCTGGGGCTAACTCAACTCAAGAGGAACTTTTACAATCTTCGCTCTGTTGTTGACATCCCCCAGCACAAGTAAGTTGATGTTTTTATTTAAAAAAGTATTTAGAAACAAGTCGAAAAGTAAATGAATTTCTAATAATTTTTAAAAACTTTCAGGCTTGAGGTTTGGCCAGGCTTTATTAGCAGCGTTGTGGATGTTGAAGGAGGATTGAGCTTGAGATTGGACGCTTCATACCGTGTCCTTCGTACAGCTACAGCTTGGGAAATTTTGTAATTTTTCACGATTTTTTTCGAAACTTTTAAAAATTATAATTTCAATTAAATGAATTTTTTTATCATATATTTAAGGATGGAGTTCAAGCAAAAGGGAGGTTCAGAGGCTGACATTCAGCGGATATTCAAAGAATACTGCCTCAATCGAATTGTCTTTGCACGTTACAACAACAGATCATACAAGATTGACGACATCGATTATAAGAGCTCTCCAAAATCCACATTCAAGAGGAATGGCGTTGATGTAAGTTTTATTTTTTTAGGCGTTGGAATTTAATGAGATTTTTAATATCTTTTTTTTACATAGATCACTTTCATCGATTATTTCAAGACCCAATACGGATTGACCATCGCTGACCCAGATCAGCCACTCTTTGTCATCCTCGAGTCTAAGAACCGACCAAAGCCTGGAGAACCCCGGCCCAAACATCTTGATCCTAATGATCCAAACGTAAAGAAGATTGTACTCATCCCAGAGCTTTGCTACCTCACTGGAATGTCGGATGAAATGCGAGCAAATTTCACCGTGATGAAAGATATTGCTGTTTACACACGAGTTACCCCTGAAGTTCGGCTTCGAGCCATGAACGAATTCATGAAGAATGTTCTTGGTAAGTTTTTTTTCTAAACTGGGAATTGTAATTAAAATTAATATTTATAAATTCATTTTGAAATTTCACAGAGAATGAGGAGGCGAAGAAAGTATTCTCAGACTGGGGCCTTGAACTTGACTCAAAGGTCATTGAATTTGGTGGGAGGACTATTGGGGGTCCAAGCTTGCTCTTCAACGAGGGGGAAGGTGTACGAACGATTACCAGTGCTAATGCTGACTTCTCGAGGGATGTAGCGAACAACCGCTGCAGGAGTGCTGTAAGTCGATTTTGTTTTAAAATTTTTTTTACATGTTTAATTTTACGATTCAAAACTGATGGTGTTTTTAAATTTTTTAGATCAAAATCGAGAAATTCCTCATATTTACTACACGATTTGACTCGGATAAGGCACGGAATTTGCTGACGACTTACAGCCAGACTGCGAAAAAGTTTGGGATTGGCATGGGTGAGGGAGGACAGATTATTGAGGTCCAGGGGAAGACGATTAATGATTTCCGGGTGAAGATGAAGCAGTTTGTCAACGATCAGGTAAATATTAATTAATAAAATTCAAATACAGTTTGTAAGCTTGCAATTTAACATTTTAAAAATTTAAATTCACAATTTGTTAATAGATTCAATTCATAATTGTTGTGATGCCTGGCCCTGGAGTTCGAGATGACCTTTATGCTGCTATCAAAAAGTTTGCTCTTTGTGAGAATTCACTTCCAAGTCAGGTGATGCTAAGCAAGACTCTGGGGAATGAGAAGCGATTCCGTTCTGTTATGGAGAAGGTTGTGCTTCAAATCAATTGCAAGCTTGGAGGATCGCTTTGGGGTCTTAAAATTCCACTGGTTAGATTTTTATTTAATATTGGACTTGTATTACTCTAAATTTTTTTAATTATACAATTCTTTCTTTGTTGAGCAGAATGAGAAGATAATGATTGTTGGGATGGACGTCTTCCATGATCCCAAGGGGAAAAAGAAGTCTTGCGTGGCTATTATTGCTTCCCTCAACAATGAGTGCACCCAATACTATTCGACATGCATCTTTCAAACGGAGAGATTTGAGGTTGTGACTGCTGGGATTTTCGTTGCTTTCAATAAGGCACTTGACGCGTTTGTGACTGTAAGTTCCACTTAGTTTTATTAAATTTTAAAAAAACTACTTTTTAATATTTTTTTTAATTTTTATTTTTTTAAAGGAGAATGGGTCCTACCCCCAGAGGATTATCATGTACCGGGACGGAGTAAGCGATGGACAACTTGATCATGTGATCAAGAATGAGGTGCCACAATTTAAGGATGTCCTCAAGACACGAATGGGAGAGGGGATCCCCACCAAATTCACTTATGTTGTGGTTCAAAAACGGATTAACGAGCGATTCTACCAGATGCGAAAGCAAGGGAACGTAAGATTTATTTTTGGATTATTTTAAATTGCTTTTCTAATGCATTTTTCATTTTTTCAGACAACTATTCACGCGAATCCTGAAGCTGGGACGATTATTGACACTGTTGCAACTCGGAAGAAGTATTTCGACTTTTTTGTTGTGTCGCAGAAAGTGACTCAGGTGAGGGAAATTATTTTATTGTTTAATTAAAGAAAGGATTTTAAAATGAATGGCTTTTTTTCAGGGAACGGTTACACCTACCCATTACATTGTGGTCTATGATAACTCGGAGATTAAGGCGAATCTCATCCAGAAATTCACTTATTCACTCACATTCATGTACTTCAACTGGACTGGCACGATTCGAGTCCCTTCGCCATGCCAGGTAATCATTTAACAATATACTTTTTTTTAAATGAAGGGATGAGAAAAGTTTAAATTATTGTTTTCTTATTATTGCAGTATGCTCACAAGCTGGCCACATTGGTTGGAACTCATCTTGGCGGGGTGGAGCCAAAGTCGCAGATGAACCGAAAACTCTACTATCTGTAAAGGGATGGGAAGGAACGGTGGAAAGGATTTTCAATTTTTTATTAGCATTTTTATAGAATTTAAGTTTTTATACAACAACGAAAAATGTAGATTTACAAATAATTTGAAGATGAATTAATGGGATACTTTTTTCTCTGACATTTTCGTTGAGTTTTAAGAATTTAAAACATTCTCTCTACTATATCTACTACCTACTACTTTTTATATATTTACTGATTTAAAACATTAATTAATATCCCTACTAATACTATATTACAATGCTCAATGCTTTGTCTACGTATATTTAACTTGCTGATTTAAAACCTTGTTAGTTGGTTGTATTTTATAAATAGTACCTACTAGATATTGTAGGTACTTCTTATTTTCTAAATGTTCTAACTTAATCTTATGAACTACTTTTACTTCTACAAGTCTACTTTTATTGTTACAATACTATAGTTGTTGGTTCTACTACCACCTATACTTTATATTACTCTACTTTATATAGGTACTTATTGATTTAATACATCATTTGAGGTGGGCTGCACAATTAAACCCCCATGTTGACATCGACTGATCATATACTAAAAGTAGACTATTGTAAATTGCCTCAAAAAATCAGAACCTTGGGTCAATCCAAAGTTTTTAAATTAATTAATCAAAATTGAATTTCCTATCTTAATTAATGCATTATTGCTCAAAATGTTTGCGCCGTTTAATTCGAATTTGTAACTTGTTAAGTTTAACATGGGGGTTTTTCTTACAGCCTATCTCAATTATCTCTACTAATTTTAATATCTTTTTTATAAAACCTTGTTAGTTGGTTGGTTGTATTTACTATACTTACTAGTATTTACGATTAGTACCTACTAGATATATATTGTACTTTTCTTATTTTCTAAATGTTTTAAAATCTAAATCAATTTTATGAAACTGTACTATCTGTACTATCTGTACTTTTGCTTCATCTACTACATGTATTATTACAACTTACAAGAGTTCTACTAGATATACCTACTTTTCCTACTTCTACTTTTATATTTATTTACTTATGAATTTCAATTACCTAAGTTGAGACTTGTACTAAAGGGTTGAAGATACTTTACAAGTATACATATGAAATAATGTTAGATTTATAGTACCCTACTATTTAGTATTTAGAAATTACTAGGATTAGAGAGTAGTGAGTTGTATTAGAGAGTTCTATATTATACTATGTACTCTGTTACCTGTACTAATGAGGTATTTGTGAGCCTATGATACATTCTAATAAACTATAAATCTGATTAACTAAATGATCTTTGTTCAATCTCATTTATTTATATTTAAAAAATCAGTAAAAAGTTGGATTTCTCTATCTGGTATTCATTTCGGTAACTTTGCTGTAATACTAATTACCATAAAAGATACTACTTACATAACTACATACCTAGTTAATAGGGTTTAGTACTATAGATCATTCGGAATTTTGGATTATTTGCTCATTAGTCATTAGCTCTTTATCTTTGAATCCGGAGAAGGTCTATATAGAATGTATTATATACCTATGATATCTTGTAGTATACATATGCATGAGATTACTAATTAATAAAAGAAACAATAAATTCCAAGCTGAAGGTTCAAAGAGTCTAAAATCGCGAATTTATTCAGGCTTTCCCAAAATTCGTAGTAATACAATATTATATTATATAGGTAGTAGGTAATTGTAATTCAGTAAAAGAATCGAGATAATAATTATATTGAATGCTACCTAAATAAATGCTAATATTAGTAATTGATAATTCATTATGAGAACAAACAAGAAAAGTTCTATCTACGGACATAAGATTAAGTAGTAACAATTTCCAATAAATTCTCTAAAATACGTTATATAAAAAAATTGACAAATTCATTTTAATCCAGATGAAGCCAGGGGATTTATTTTGGACCCTGATCCTTGGATTCTTCGTCTTCATTGCTATTGTCCATGAGGGTCATGTCCTCGACCTTCAACTTGGTGGGCACCACTTTAAATTCGGGAATGCTTTCGGCCTTTTCAACGTTCTTTGCGATCCACTCCTTCCTCGCTGATGGCGTCAACCCTTTTGGAATCCTGTTAAATAATTAAGGTAAAGAATAATATTAATTTACTTAGTATGGCCAATTTACTTGATTAAATGTGACTTAATTATCTTCTTAAATCTAGGATTTTTCAGATCACTTACACGTAGGTAAATCCTTCATTCAATTTCTTTTGTGGGTCGAATTGTGGCCCTCCTGGCGTCAGAACCCTTTAAAGTTTACGAATCTTTCTTTAAATATATTTCACATGCGCCATTTAACGTTCAATTAGGATTTACCAATTGTCCTCTTCACTTGGTTGGACACCCCGATAGTCATCATATCCAAAATTGGGTTCAGATGGCTCCGGCTCATCCAAGTCTGTGCAAGAATTATCATTTAAATTTGTTCTTAATTGAATTAGAATTAAAAACTTACATTTGAGAACAGCATCATGATTTAAAGGGTTGGAAAACATGTTGTGGCAGCCGAATTGGTCACAACAACGAAGCTCGTTGAACTTTAATTCCCTCCGTGGGACCTTTTAAAATGTAAATTAATTTGCATGATTTATAATTTGCATAAAATTGATCTTAATCCTGACCTGGTGTTCGGTTGTATTTGCAATAGGCGTACTTTTCGGAATCAGGGAGGTTCTTATATTGCTCCAAAAAGAAATTGCGACAGCCCTCGAGATGAGACGCGTACTTAGACTCCCTACACACGTACAATAAATGTAAAACATATGTTTGAGGTCAGGCTGGTAGGTCACAAAATCAATCATTTTAAACATACTTGACGTAATGAATGGCATTCTAGAATAATAGATACAGGGAACTTCGTGGTCTTCCTCCTCAGCCAAATATTTTGCTGGTTTCATTGCATTGGCATCTTTCTTGAGATTGGCTTGATCAGGTCAGAGTTCTGATGCCCAAAATTGAGCGATACTAGTACTACTTAGGAGTTAGGATTAGCCTTTTCAAGATTTAAATTTTAAAGAATTATCTTATCCTTAGGCCTATGTAGGTAAATGTATTATTATGATCCGGAGTCGAGTATTATTTAAATTTTAAATAGGATAGGGCAACTTGTACGACTCGTAAGGCATTGACTGCCCTTGGAGTTGGCCTAACTAATATCCTAATTCTAAATCTAATTAGTGATACTGTGACATTAGACTCTAATATGCATAGTATTAGTTGTAAATCGGGAAGTAGAATTTAAAAATGCCCTTTATTCGGACACAATTTGTAGACTCAGAATCAGGATTCAGGATCCTCAGTATCAGTAATATGTATATTAAATTAAAGTGTAGTGAATTCTAAAATTATTTGCCTAAACTTTTAAAATTGTATTTAATTTACATATATTACTACAACTCATATAGCTCACCATTTAATTTCTAGAGCCGAAGGGTCAATAAATGATTACATTATACACTACATTTATTGACGCTGCACTTAAATATGTCTTGATCTATAAAATGCATGGAATTTCCTAAAGGGTCTATGTATTTATCAAGGAAAAAACTAATTTAGCGGAAATACCCCGAAATACCTATAAAATGGAGAGAGCATTCTTCCTACATTTGATTAAAAGAAATATTAATTAAAATAAAAATCAAATAAATGCAGATTAAAATGCATAAAATAATTTATAGTACATTTCTCTTTACTGACACTTAAAGATGACAACATTTCAACAATAATTTAATTGTCTTATTCCTCTGCTCTGTCATGT
>JAAZTK010002927.1:0-10219 GCA_036507255.1 Megalothorax incertus | reverse complement strand
GGCCCTCGACCAAAAGATTTCAATATTTCCCATCTCACTTGGCCCGGCATGACAAGCGAGAGCCCACGAGAGTGTGAGGGAGAAGATTTCGGCTGTACCATGATAGTATTATTGTGTACCATCAAGTATTCAATTTTTCCCCTCCCCGTCCGATTTGAGCTTATTGAATTCCGATCCGATCCCTTTCAAAATAAAGCCATTGAAGCGAGTAAAAAGAATGGGGGGAAGATGGTATAAGAGAAAGAAGAAAGAGAAAGAGTAAATGGCTTTCTCTTCGACTTCCCCTTCAACGAGCCGAAGAGTTGATATGATGCTCGAAGCATATGCCATGAATTTCGATTCGATTCCCCCGGCCCAAATGGAAATTATATTCTATTTTTTTATGTTCTTTTTCCAAATAGGCTGGCCATTCTTGTGGAGATTTGAATGACATAATTGAGGGGAAACCCACCGGAGCCATCCGCCTTTCTATTGGGTGAGCAGAATTTCAATATTTTATAGATATTAGAATTGGCAAGTAAAGTCCAGTTTGGATTCAGACCATAATAATATTGTAAAATATCTAATATGAATTCTTAATTAATTTATTCTTCTATCTTATATCTTAATTAATTTTTAAGTTATTCTAAAAGTCGCTGGTTTGGTTTTATAAAATAATTTACGTAAAAAATATATTTACAAAAGATCTAGGGATGCCCTTTATGGTTTTTTTGAAAAATTTTATCCCTTTATCTTCAAAATACAGATATTTCCTATACTTATACGAGTATTATGTATACTCGTATTATAATTATATCCAGTAGCAAATTTTGTAGCATTTCTTTTATTTATAAATCTATTTTAAATTTCAATTCAGGTACATGACCTTCAAAAGAGATCTGGATTTCGTCCTTAATATGATTGCCACTTGTTGGGTTCGCCCTGCCAATTCTGCTCTATCAAAACCGGTAAATTCCCCGGCCAAAATCCCGCAGAATAAAAATCCATCCAACTTCCAAAGCTGAATTTTTTTAAATTTATTAAAATGTCTACTCTTTCTCCCTTTCAATTTCCAAATCCCTAATGATCTAGACATTTTCCATCCCTTCCTCCAGGCTCAATTCCATCAAATTTACCAGAATAATAATATGCCAGTACAATCTCCAGCTCAATTCCTCGCAATTACATTTCCCCCCATTTAGATTAGATCCATTTTTATCCTACTCCATCCATCCACCTTCATCTGCTTTCTCTCAACTCCCTCAATTTGCACAAATTACTTTTTTTTTTCAACCGAATTTTGTCAGATTTCCAACAGCCACCTTCTCAGCCCAGAATCTCCGGGTTCGAGCTCTCCAACCCTTCTCCGGATGTTCATTTACCCTATAAAATCGGCCCACTCCTTTGAGGTAAGTTCTCTTTTTTCCCTCAAGGTTGACCTCGGCCAACTTTCCAGCCAATTTACCCAAACCATCCTTGGGGTTGTCTCTAGAATAAAATAGAGCATATTCCCAAAGGATGGGGGGTTTCGAGTAAATATTTACCGGGTCCCAAAACCGCTCTAAATTTACCACAAAACAAACAAAACTTGGAGGAAAGTTGTGCTTTCACCAAAAAAACCCGTAAATTCCTCCTCCCTTGATAAATCTGAGCTTTTATTATAACTTTCAGGTAACCGGAAGTTGGCCACTTGGTCCAAAAGGACTACTCTACGATCGGGAATGGCTGATCTTGACCTCAGCGGGTGTACCTTTGACCCAAAAAAGAGAACCTCGACTTTCACAGCTTAAACCTCGAATTGACATTGGGTCTAGATGTCTAATCTTGACTATGGAAGGTATATTCTTATCTTTAAACTTTTTTAAAAGTAGCACAATACATTATCAGCACCAAGCCTGGAGAAAGTATGTACTATTATCACTTTCTTTGAAGTACCCCTCATTTACTTTTTACCCGAAGCTCTTCCGAGGAGGATCCGAGGCAGCCTTATGCTAAAATGAGGATCCTCCTCCTCCTTGAGGGAATATTTCCATAAAAAGTGAAGAGCTCGAGCTTAATTAAGCCAAGGATAAAAGAAAGTTTAGCTCTCCGACTTTTTCTTAAAAAAATATACACTTTCTTGAAGAAAGCAATTTATATATTCTGGGGGTGAAAAAGGAGCAAATTCCGGATCCAGCGTGCCGTAGACCTTGAATTAAAACACTCTAGGTGTGAATTTCGAGCAGAATATTTAATAATCTGCTACAAAGAAAGTGGAGAATAATATTTTGTGATGGAGAAAGTATGCAAAAATGCCTTTACCTGCTTTCACCTGCAAATATATATTATTCCCTAATGGATTTCGGAGCTCTAAACTTTTTTTTATATACAAAATATATACAAATTCCGGCCAAACTTTCTTAAAAAATTCTTGGGCCGAATTCCAAGCAAAAGTGAAGGATAAAAAGCACTTAAACTTGCACTTTTTACCCCTTTTTTACCGAAAAAACTCGTAAAAAACATCCAAATTTTGTAAAAAACCAATACATTTCTATTTGCTTTTTACAAATGTCTTTTTGATTTACCTTACATCGGAATCCCCCTTCCTAAAAAGGTAGTTTCCCCAGGGGGATAGTCAGATACTAGAGGAAATAGCATTTGCATTCGATCAGAATCAGATCCTTATCGAACGGAATGCAACAGTCTCAATTTAAATCAACAAATTGATATCCTATCTATAATGGATGTACTACTACGAGTACTAGATGTATTCAGGTAGTAAATTGAATCCAATTTATTGAAGGCAGACTGATCTCGAGGGGCCGGATTATGTCTTAAAAGCTCTTCCCAATCCCTGGAACGGCCTTTAAAGCTTAAAACCTATCAGAGAATCATTCGAAGTGGAATTTATAATAATCTTAATTTCAGGACATCCTCAGACCATCTCTGTTCCCCTTGAATTAAGCCAAGGTGAAATGGTGACTCGGCTTGGGAACGAATTTTGTTCATCCAAGGTATGTTTTAGCCATCCTTTGAGCTGGTGGAGGATCAATTTTCATTAAGTTAATGCTCTCAGAGGGGACTCGGATTAATCCGAAAGTCGGAGGTTGAAACCCCAATCCTCTAGACTCCTCTCTCGAGGTCTTTCCCCGAATAATTTAATGTGAATACAACTCGAAATGTTCATAGGTTTGCGGGGATCTAGTCAGGGGAATTTTGGCTGGGCCGGAAGTATCTCAATGGTTGGCATGGAGTCTTCCAAATCCCAGGACTTGAGCTCATTCGGATGGACAGCGAACAGAAGCGGCGGAGGAGGAGGAGGAGACCCCAGGGCAAGCCAACTTTAATTTACTAGTGGGGATTTGGGGGGGAATACCATGCCTTTAAGCAGATTTATATCTCTATATAGAATATGTAGGATTTAAATGTGAGAATTTGTGGGATTCAATGAATTTTTGGAAATTGCGAATTTAAATGACCACCTCAATTTACATCCAGAATCAATTTAAATTCTCATGAACATGAGATCCATGATCCATATGCTAAATTGATTCAATTCCTTTAAATCCATCCCTATCCATTAGCGATTAGAGTATCATACAAATGCAATGGTATGCTAGCAAAATTTATAAGAAATAGGCACGATATTTACTGATATAGACAATTTTATAGGCTTTCCGCATCCAAGATTTAAATTGATATGAGATTTGATTTCTTTTTCAACCCTCCAGGGACGGATCTCACCGTGGGTCATCAATTGGACGAAATTTCACTGTCCCTGGTCAACTCTTCTCAATTCCTCCTCCTCACCATGTCCTCACTCCGCCGTCTAGCTTCACAGCTTCTGGACAAGGGCCTTGAGGGATTCCCTACCAATTTCACCGCAGCCCCAGATGATGCTCCCGAAGGGGAAAAAGTCATAAAATCTGAGAATTCGAGTTCCAAAGCCAAAAAGGTCAGTTTTTTATTAGTCCCTCGGCCAATTCCCAAAAAAGGATCCGGATCTCGCTTTCATTTATTTCTCGTCAAAAACTCGTTAGATCCAGCTGTCATCCTCGACACTCCCGAGAGTAATTAGAGGCCATTGTGGCACTCTGGCCGGGTTTAATTATCATATCTCGACTCCTCGACTCACTAGTCAATGGAAATTCCGGATTTTACTCTGAGGGGAATGAGTGGAATTTGGAAATCTCTTGTATTTTGAAGAAATCCTTTCATTTCCCCACTTTCCCCAAAAAAGATAATACCTGTAGGTCCGTAGCATGCTTTGAAAGCTTTAAGAATGGCCCTCCCATTCTTAAGAATTAATGAAAAGCCGACTTAAAATCACGATTTTGAAATATTTGAACCGATTTGCATTGGTACGAGTCCCAAGACGGAATAATCTCCAACTTTCCCTTGGGAAAAAATACACTCTTCAAATTTTGGAATCCTCTTAAGTCAAAATTGAAGAATAGGAGTCCTAAATCTAAATTGGGGTGCAACACGAATTTTTTGATATACTTCTATTTAAACCCCTCCGACTTAATTAACTTTTCCTATCCTTCCAGTATATTTATAGGCCTTGTTGAAAAGTGTAATCCGCTTTCCCTTACAAAAATAAAGCATCTTATGAAAGCGAATCCGTAAAAAGAAATGACCTTAATAAGTAATCAGACTATTTCTTCCCGAGGAAAAAAAGAATTAAGGGATTACGAGGAATTTACTCGTATTTGGAGAAAGTCAATAAGATTACAAGCTACTCTAATCTACTATCTTGTAACGGATCCATCATCCAAGTCTTCGAGATACTTTCCGAGACTTAAATGTAACTTTTTAAATTCAAATGGAACATTTCTCACAATTTAAAGTACAATACATCTATTAGCATTGCATTGAAGAGTATTATAAAAGTATTATTTGAGTATTTTATTGAATCTAGGCTTTATTTTTGCCCTATATTGGCCCTGAGCCGTATTCAATTTCAATTTAAAGTCAGGATACTCGTAATGGTAGCAATCTTTTATCTAATACTAAATGAAAAGTTTATCTTTAATTTCTTGAATAATTCTTCAATTCTTCAATGATATAAAGAAGTGCTGATCTGAATATTTTGATTATTCCAAGTACGATCATATCATTCTGTATTTAGAGTGAATTGTAATCGATTATCATTAAATTCTATTGGATCCATTCTCTTCTTTCTGCGAGGAATAAATGAGAATAATTGAATAAATGCAATAAAAATAGATCTAGACTTGAGATAAATAGTTGAAAGTTGGCGTATAATATAAAAGATCAATGGAATTTCAGCTAAATCAATTATAGTAGTCCGTAATACGATAGAATTGAAATATTATGATTAAAGAATATAGGCAATTTCGAGCTAGGATCGTTAATACGAAGTTGAAAGATAGGGAGAATTGAATTAAGCGAGAGATGAAAGAATAATTGTATTTGCAATTATGTTAGATCCTTTTAAACTAGCTAATCCAATTGGGATCAAATATCCCCCCCTAAATATATGAAAGCTTATACATAAATTAAAAGTAAACGGTTAGCCAAGATCAAAGGGCTCTTTGAAATACTGTTACATATTATCCTTAATTAATCTAATTGTATGTAATCCCTTTAGGAGGATGACCTGGATTCCGTTGTAGAAGGCCTTATAGGTCGATTCCGTGCAAATTTCGTTGTTGAATCCCTTCCAGGGTCCATTCCATACGAGGAAGATGGTTGGGACTCCCTTCAGATCAATTCTATCGACTTTAAGGTACCTTTTCTGCCCTTATAAATATTTAAAATTCTAAAAATGATGCTTTTTTCAGAGCGGAGGACCTTGCCAAAGATGTGCAACAATCTGTACGGATCCAACTTCTGGTTTAAGGGGCCCTGAACCCTTTCTAACCCTCTCCTCGACCCGTGGTGGGCGTCCAAATTTCGGAATCCATTTATTTTTCGAAGATTTGGCTAATCCTGAGCTCAAGGTCACCAGGATCTTACATGTTGGTGACCCTGTGACCCTTGGACCTGCGGGAAACTCTCGGAAATCGCCAAAATCAATGGAAATCATACAATCTGATGAAAAGAAACCGACTAATATATCGCAAAGGGCTCTCATATCTCTTATCGATTAAATTCCTCAAATTCTAAGTCCCCAAAGGTTGGAATTTCAAGTTTTTCCCCATATTTAAGGCACTCCAGACTCTAGAGTCCAGAGGGAGGATCCCTGGAGCCCTTTATATTTTTTTTAAAAAGTCTAAAAGAAGTTTAGAGTCTGATTGAGTTATGGGCTCTCTGTACAGTACTTGAGAGACTTTATTTAACATGTAACACGCAAGTAGATTAGTGATGCTGAGCTCGTTTCTGGGTAGGAAGTACTGGGTGACTTTTAAAATCGATTATTTGTCACCCCCCGAGAATTTAGCCGATAATCCTTATCAGGAGTGATGCCTGGGAGTCCCTAGACTCACAAGCTTAAGGGCTAAAGTAATATATTACAGCAATATAGTCAATCTCTCATTCATCTTTCATTTTGGGTACATTTTGGTACGAGCAAGTGACTTTATTCCACCAAATTATCATGATCTGACAGGTTCTTTTCGCCGTAAATCAAAATGCAAGATACAATATATATTCTAACCTATGAATTATTATTATTCCATGTACATTCCATGTACTTAGGCTTTCTAGCAATAAATATTGTTAAAAAATGTTATTTAAACCAAAAGTATCGTATATATTAAAAGTATATTTTTTTCATAAAGAACGTCTTCCTAACTAAACTTGGGATTAATTTTAATTAATTCGTTAATTAGCCTTAAAACTTTAACTCCTATCCTAACAAAGTTACAAAATACACAAAAGGATAAGATAATTACTTGAATTATATGAACTGCCTATATTTGTATATTACTTATAATATAGATTAGAGATACCAGTGACAAATTGGGGTAACTTTTTATCTAAAAAAACCTAATTAATTAATTAAGGATCTTAACTAAATGTAAATTAATCACAATTTCAAGTTAATAAAATGTTAATTAATGTAATTAATGTTAATTAAGATAAATGAGAATCATTACACGGTCCATTTGTACACTTTCAAAAAGCGTTAAATAAAAACTTTGCTTTAAAAGTACAAGTTTGCACACATATTTAAAAAATAATTATTTACAAAGGGTACAGAAATTCAAAGGTAGCTTAAATATTTATCGTTTTAAAACGCCAGGGTTCATAGGCTTTCAGTTTACACACTTCAAACTCATCCCTTTGAAATTACAAAGTCTCGAATAAATAAATAATTAAATAGAAAGCTTCTAGGAATTTCGAGGTAAACTCAAAATGCATAGGAAAATATTAAAGTAATCGAGATATGAAATGCAAAAAGACTTGTTAATTAATAATTAATATAGAAGAGTAATTAGTCTATACTTAACTTTGCAAAACAAAATAAGTAGTGCAAACAAAGTATATATCTTCAACTTGCAGATCTTAAGATGCTGTTTTCCTATTTGCACTTTCCCCAATTTTTTCTGCAAAGTTTATTCTGCAAAGTTCCCATTTCTGAATTAATCCTAATACGAAAAGTTACAAGGCCTGGAAGGAAATGCTACAAATTCTGTATAAAAAATGTAAAAAATAGCCCGTTTAGGCGAAGAATTAGAAAAGTAAGCTAAATTAAAAAGTTTCAAGTCTTTCAGTCCGAATCATCCGTCACTAGACTATGATTATGATTAACGCCACCATTATTGAGCTCTATTTCATCGTCAGAATCATCCGTAAGAAGCTCATTCTCTTCCGTTTGTCCTACATCTCCATCCTCTTCATCTGAGAAAGTCTCCCTTTGATACTCCATCATTTCATCATCTTGCAAATGTGAAGAACCGTTCATAAAGTCGGAGAATCTGTTTAAAAAAATGAATAAAATTAATTACGAGTTTAAAAACACCTAAACGAATAAAAGCTGTACCTTTTTGGATCTTTTAAACGGGAAATGACCTTCCAAGAATTGCAATTTGGGCTTGCACAAAAAGATCGAAGCTCTGCAAGGCTTTTTTCAGTCTCTATTGCTCCTTGTGTTATGTATTCTTCCTCGGTGAGGAGTTTTGCAGCTGGTGGGAAGAATTTTAGCCTGTTTTTAACACAAATACACTTGATTTTAATAAGTTTACAAGAATTTTTTACATTTTTACAAAGGAATATCGTAATATTTAAAGATTTACACAGAAATATGGACAAAATTATAGAATTAAAATGAAATGAACGAATATTTGGACATTTTACATGACTTTAAGGGGGGTATATACTTGAAAATTTACAAAGATTTACCATATTTTTCTAGCTTTAAAGTAGATAGCTTCGTAGAAATTGTAGAAAAACAGAATTAAAATGATTATTGTAGTGCTAATTTCAATTAGATCCGAGCTTAAATGTATTAGGAGTAGTCCCATGCCCTATAAATTAATAAAATTTCATATAAATTCAAGTTTATGCAAGTTTATTAAATTAATTTACCATCAAAGCCCATCTAATCATGTCAATAGTCCTTGGATTTGTTGGTGGACCAAATCGATAGCATACTGCAAATGAAAAGGCTGCACCAATAGTAAGATAAACGAGAATTGAGCCTAGATTCTCTTTGCAAAGTTGTTCGAATTTATTGTAAAGTTCTCCAGCAAGGTACAGAAATAGGGATGAAAGGATTGAGATTGAGAATATCCCCGTTTTGCCCTGTCCAAATGGTCAAAACATTAAAAAACATACTTAGGATTAAAATTATTTGAATTACTCGTGGTAAAAATCGATATACGATGAATAGTATGAGTAGAAATGCTCCAATTGCTCCTAGGATTGTTCCAGATCCATAAAAGAAGAGTACAGATTGGCTTAGACGAGGTGAGAAATAGAATAGAAGTCCGCCAGCGATGAATAATAGGAATCCAAATGGATCAATCTCTGTAAATTCAATTTTAAAATGTTTTATAGAGTTTTTTTGAAATAGAAAAACTCCTTACGTCTTATCACAAGCTCTGCCCTATAAGGCTTTGTAGTAGAAATCCCAATGCAGGATGAATTAAATGTTGTAAAGCTTGTCTAGAAGGAAATAAAGCATATTTTAATATAAATCAGGCCATATTTAATTGGAGAATCAATTAATTCAGGTCTTACATCACGAACCCTCCACGGCAAAAGGTTTCCAGCCCAAAGGAGGAACTTTGTCGTATGTTTGTACCGGTAATAGACTTCTTGAGGGCTGCTACCCCTTAAAATATACAAATCCTCGGCAGTACTTGTAATTCTTAGCTGGGGGAATTAATTTAAAATGTCAATTTCAACTTTCCAAGCTTGTAATTAATTTTAATTAATGAAATTTACCGATGCTGAACGAAAGTAATTGTCCAGAATTTTGGGATCCCCTCTACGGCAGAATAACCGAATTTCTGTATTATCATCTACATCAATAGGGCCCTTGAAATCACCGATAAACTCATGGAGAACATTTTTGATTTCTTTTTCAACTAATTTTGAAATAAAATGCAATTTTAAAATTGGTTAAAAAATTCATTATTTAACTTGAAATATCTTACCATTTGCACCGGCTTGAATTCCATTTAATTGAGTCGAAATGACGAGTATGAGGAGAAAGGTACATGTAAATGGTGACATTTTGAAGGGTGATCTTCAAGTTACAAATCAAATTGTTCCAAGTCAGGTCACACAATTATTTGTGTACAATTCAGGCAGTTTTGGTCATCAAAAATACGCACCTGAAATTAAAGATCATGAAAAGATAGGATTAATAATTGCATTAATTGAAGCATCTGCCATTTAATTAAATCCTAATTAAAGCTGCTAATTAAGTATAATTATGAGTCACTTTTACAAAGTAAATCGAAATTAAATTAAAATCGTAGGCTGAATTTTAAGTGCATTTGAAAAATGGTTCAAAACCTACCTCTCATTGTAAATTCTTGCAAGTGGTCAACGCGTAGATGTTCCTCAGGGTGTCCACAACCTTTGTACAACTTCCGGTGACCTTTGAAAAGGGTAAATTGACCTTTATTTAATTAATTTCGGGTTGGAGGCAGAGGTTGAAGTTCGCCTATACCACTCGCTCATAACTCGCTCGTTTTCAAATTCCCAAGCGACCACTCGCTCTCCACTCGCTCGGTGCGAGTGGTCAACCCTCACCACTCGCTCACTCCCCAAAAATTTTCGCTCCCGCTCGCTCCCGCTCGCTTACCCCCCAAAATTTTCCTGGACCGCTCGCTCCCCACTC
>JAAZTK010002926.1:0-10222 GCA_036507255.1 Megalothorax incertus | reverse complement strand
GCTCATCTTCCGGCTGACATGGGGTCCATTGAATCTACAGATACTTTTGCATCCTGTCAAACTCATCCATTTCTTTCCCAAGAAGAGCTTGAATCCAACCCCAACCTATATGTGAACCCACTCCTACTGGACAGCCAGTCTAGTCGACCTGGGTCACACTCTACAGCGCCCTGGGAATCCTCTCCAAAGAGGCGGCTCGTTGGTTCCCGCCCTCCAGTCCGTTCCGCTTCCGGTGAGGGTGATGCCATCCGGTCTGTGGGACCTATAACCTCCTCCTATGAAGACTCGCCTGGAAGACAAAGACGTACTCGATTTGTACAACAAGTTTCTTCTTCAGAGTTTCCTGTTAGTCCCCACATCTCTCTGAATCCTAAATCATCACACTCTAATAGACACTTTTTCTTTTTTCCTACACCTTTTGCACGCTTTAAAAAAATACTCACCTTCAAATACTACTTCTCTCATAGGGGATCCACCCACAAAAGACATTGCTCTTGCTTTTATCTCGCTCTCTATCTATCTATTCTCGTATATATTCTTCCTACCTCTCTCTCTCTCTCTTTCTCTCTCTCTGGCTCTGGCTCTCTGATATGGAAATCTAATGTAATTTCCCCTGTGTTTTCTATATATGACCATCAGACGGGAAAGCGTCCAAAGACCACCGAAGACTGTACATGTGTCGACGTCTCGCTCAGGGGGGAAGAGTCGATGAGGAAAGAGAAAGTGAATCGGCGCCCCTCATTCCTTCCGACGATCCCCCTCCCGACCAAGGGGGGCATTGCTTCCGCCACCAAGTTGATTAACCAACACCTATTCGGTACATTTAGAGTTCTTAGATTCAAAATTTCAATTTTAAATGCGTACGGATCGAAAAAAGGCTAATGAATTCCGATGAAACAATACCAAAAAATTCTCGAAGACTCGAGAAATCATCAAAGAATGAATTGAGCATCATTCGCACAAATTAAAGTGATTCAAATATCACAATATTACATAAAAGTAATATTAACAAAATTTCATAATGAAATGCTAAACCTTTTTAGAGATGTTGGGTGAATTTAGGATTACTTTTACTTACATTTTATTATCTGAGCTAAATCAGCTATTGAATTAAATGCAATTTAACACTCTTGGGCAATCTAAACCACTTTATTGCAATTGCAAAAGCTGCCCCGAAAGGGGAATTTATGCAATTTACACACAAAATCACTTCGAGTCTCTCAAATTCTTAATTCTCAATTCATTGCCTTTATGCGAGCCGCAATTTTCAATTAAATTACAATATATTTATATTAAAATTTAAAATTCTCCAGGTTCAGGGTTAAGCGGAAGCAAGTCCTCGATTGATAAGGGCGGGAACGGAGGTGGTGGTGGCCGTCCAGGGTCTTCTTCGTCAGCGGCAGGTGGTGACCGAAGTCCAGGAGAGCGTCGCAATAAACCAATTCTTAAACAAAAATCTGACATCCGGTTTGATCCAGAGACGGAGAGGCTGATTGGGGATACAGATTCACTGGGGGAAAGTTCCTCTCGATCTGGAAGTATTTCACTATCTGCTCGACCACAAGTCAAACCTCGACAGCTCCCCCCTTCGACCACCTCCACCTCCTCCTCCGTCTCAACATAATCCTCGGCCAACTTCCTCGAGCAAAGACCGGGCGCTCAAGTTCACCGGGGTTGAGGAACTCCCAAATAAGCAACCACGACTGCCAAAACCATCGATGCCAAGAGGTGAGGATACATTTAAATAAATGTGAATGCGACTGCGATCACCCTCTGTATGTTCTGCAGCTCTAGAAAAATTATACATCATTTTTCAAGTTTTTAAGTTAACTTTTTTTTTACATTTACTAAAAAACATACACGGTATTTGTATCGTTCTTTTTAATTTCCTAATTTATTTAAATGTAAAATGTAATTTTATTTCTTTATGTATCGTACCTAGTACCTAGTAGTAGGTATACTAGGTATACTATTTTAATTTGATTAAAATGTTATCCCTGAATGCAAAATTATTTAAAGTACATGTGTGAATCCCCATCTCACAACATCTCGTACTCTCAGACTGCCTCAAGCTTGTTGTCTCGCTTTTTGTTTGCAGATCATGTTGGTCATCTACTCGATTTGGATCAACAGGGGAGCCACGGATCCGGAAGTAGCTCAGGAGGGTCTACAGTGAGTGGGAGGAGTGGCGGCCGAACTGGACATGAGTCCTCCGGTGACTCTACATCAACAATCTCCCCAGGTACTCTTTGCAAAATGACTCTTTCTCAATATATTAATTTATTCCTCCAGGGGGGAGTGTATCAACAGTCATTCATCGTCTTCCTCCTCCTCGGTTACCACCCCCACTGACCCCAACACCGAGCTCTACCTCCTCTGCAAAATTGCTCACAACGGCGGATATCCCTCTCGCGGGATTTGATGACTTTCTCTTTGCCGATGAAAATTCTCCAATGTTGGAAGCCGTACCTCCTCCTCCTCATCATCATCGACGGCCTCCTCCTCCTGCTCCTGCTACTGCCGCCGCCTCCAATTCCAGCACACAAACCTATGGGTATGACCGAACTTTCTCCAGGAACAATAGCAACGACTCAAACTCATCAGCTAACTGCAGTTGAACGCCTCCTCTTGAGATAATTCAACCAATTAATTAAATATTACGTCTATATTTAACTTGGAAAAAAATTCTTAACAAATCTCTCACTCTCTATCTCTCTCGTATATCTATCTTCTACAATTATACTACAATATAATAGGTACTTAAGCTATTATAAACACCTCCAAAAAACCCTTCAAAGAAACCAGAGTTTACGCCATCTCAAAACTACATTTTCGAGGACTCGGATTTGATATACTTGTAGAAAAAAAAAGAGCTGCAAATCACTCATTTTTAATAGGAAAAACCAACACCGCCGCTCTTTTAAACCCTACTTAAGTATCAGTCGAGATAGGAATACTATACAATACTATTAGCTAAATAAAAAGCATACGAAATGTAATGTTAATTGACATTTAGGCATAATGCTAAAAGGTTTAGAGTTACAAATTGTAGGTACTAAAAACAAATGTAAAAAAGAACAGACCTTAGTGCTTCCTCGAACGTCTATTATACTACTACTACATACTACTATTTGTACGCATCTTTTTCTATCAAGTCATTTGCAATCTACTAACTAATAATATTATATAGGACATAGGTAGGTTTAATTATGATACAAATATTAACTAACTAGTATGTCCCCGGCATACTTCAAGATATAAAGTAAAACAATACATACTTTCATTCATTTTTTGCTCAAAAAAAAACTTACGAACGACACACGCAAAAACTCTTCAGCCCCCCATCTCTCTATCTACGATCAATAACTACTACTTAGGATGACCTATGACCTTAATATTGTTTTTTTTTTCAAAGTCCAACACCCTTCGCACGACCCCCACCAAAAATTAAGGATCACTACGTACCCCTCGCACTTACATTGTAATTTATGTAAAATAATTCTAAAAAAATCTATCCTGGATTTCAATTATCTACTCTATAAAAAAATACTATTTATAAATCTATCTATATTGTACTTTACTATCTATCTATCTATCTATACGCTTTGGTACTGGTACTTTGACTCTTCTTCGTCCTTCTCCTTCCAAAAAAAAAGTTTAATCACCTCCTTATCTATCGTATATATCGGTGTATATTTAATGATGTAATTAATTTACATCCATTGTATCTGGTCAAGTTATATGTACGTATTATATGAATCTCTGATAAGAAGTTATCTTTTCATACCCTTAATTGTTCGTGTAAATATATGTCTTCAATTGGTATAACGTAAATGTGAGTAATTGTATTACTAATACAATAAAAGTATTGGTAGCACATGTAAAATTTTAGACCTAAAAGTTTTAAAATGCACAAAAATTTTTAGTCTTAATTTTTTCACTCACTTTTAATATATTCGATATAAAAACACACACACACACGCCTTTGCCTTATCTTGTAACACGTATATCTTAAGCTTGTAAAAAAACACACCTATTCTTATGATATATCTAGAAATTATGAGCATCATTTTTCACATAATCTTTTTGATACTTGATTAATTAATTAATTGTATACCTGAGCATGAGGAATCTTTACACTATATTCCATGCCATTGTTCCATGTGTTTTTATGTCACATTATACTAATTAATTATAATTAACCAACCATCCAACGTCAATTTTTCAATTTAAAGCTTACTATTTTGACTTTCTCCTACTTTCACTCCTACTTCGCATTAATATATCATTTCCGAGCTAAAAAAACCAGTTCATATTTAGGATCCTAATTAAATACATTGATTAGAAGGTAAAATCTTTTAGTAGATGCCAAATATTGTACATTTCGAATGCTCAAATTTTAATGCACATTTTTCTGTGAACAAACGATACATGTGGATTTTTGAATAGAACAATTTTTACTAGTATTGGATGTATATATAGAATTTTTACCTTTTATTACTCGACACTAGATTGTTCATAGAATTGAATGCGTTTGTAATTTATAGCCATTTCATAATAGAATGTAATATATCTGTACATATTGTATCAAATAGGATCCCTTAGTGGGCAGGAGAGGATAATTTTTTAACTAGAAGTTCCCAAAATCCAATAATCATTCAATTCCTATGTAAGTAGAACCGTAGATGGTGATATTATAATTTTTGGACGGAATGAATGGCCACTCGACTTGATTTTATTTAATTTTTAAAAAATGATCACAAGGAGAGCATCGATAGGAGTAATTACGATATAATATTAATGGTAATAAATATTCAAGGTTGTGATAATTGAACACGGCTTACTTTCTCTAGAAATATTACGATCGTGCATAATGAGATATGTCCTAAACTGTATTCCCTCGAATCTAAATCAGGAACTAATTAAGGATAATTATTATTGTCTTGAAAAAAAAATTAGGGAATTTATAAACCCTTTATTTAGATACCTAAATATTATTGTAATTAGTCCGTAATAAATTGGGAGAGAACTTGGAGAGTTTTTAATGTAAAACTGCTGTGCAGGTTAATTTATTCAGGTGCAACTTGGAATATATTGAAATAGTATTGTAATCCCTGTAAAACAATCACCTTAATCCACAGAACAATCACAGAATAGCTATATTCAATTAGCTAATTGGAATTGAAACCCAACCGATTTTAAACCATCCTCAGCTTTGTAATAAATTAGCTAGGTACGTAGTAAAATAACGATAATACAATTACATACCTATTTATCCATGAATAGATCAAAATTGACAACCTCATAATTAAGAATTTATAATATAATTTTTATATATATATCATATAATTTAATTACAAATTCAAACAATCATTTCCGAACTTTTTAATCATACTTGTTTTAATTAATTAATTTTTAAATATACCTAATATTAATTACACACCTGATATCATACTACCTATTATGTACCGTGATATAGGCCATATCTAATTGTACGGTTTTTTGACGGATTTTCAACTGCTGATTTCTGGTTAACTTTTGTGATTTTAATTTAAATTGACCTTATTTTTATTGAGAGATTGTAACACTTTTCGATAACAATATTTATGAACCAATAAGGAGAGTTAACGAAGAAGGGGACAATTAATTAGATCAAACCTATTAATTAATCATAAAATAATTATTATACTTAACTGATCTATCTCGAGTACATATATGTACAGTAAAAATGTAAAAAAAATACTAGATATATAAAGCCATTCAATCCTAAAGCTGGGAGTAAATTGGTGCTTTAAACCTGAGCTAAACCTACCTACAGATTATATAACTTTTTTAAAATTTAAGGGTATTTTAATTTTTTTAAATGATTTCCCAAATGGATTTTGAATGCAAAATGTTATATGAATATCTTATAATATTCTAAATTGTTAAACGATCAATGAATTAAATGTGTTTCATTCATCCTCAGTGTTTTTGCGTAAATTTAATTGGATGTACCCAATATAAAACATACTGATATGTGTTAAAAATACTATGTTAATGGGGGATATTAATCTATCACATATATATCCATATATTAAACCAAATCCGTTCTCAATCTCAAGTCAAATTTAAATTCCTTAATTAAATCAATCTAATTAAAATTCTCTCAAGGGATTTACTTATTTAATATATTTACATACCTATTGGATAGAATCAGACTCTGAGCTCTTAAAATCCTATTCTAAAAATAAATGCGATTAAAATTAAATGATATCGTAAATGTTAATAATTAAATTGATTAGGATTTCAATGGTAGAGCCAAGTTTAATTAAATACGGATAGAACTCTAATAAATATTAATAATAGGGTAGATATATTGCTGATATTATAAATAATACAACAATTCTTGCATTAAAAAAATTGTCATTTCCTTTTCTACTTACTTGTCATGTTCTATATAATCTCGTATATATCGTATTATATGTCATTGCATAGGGAATATATGTTACAACAATGGGATATAAATATTAAAAATAAATAATACATCTTTTGTATCAACCAACAAATAAATCTCAACTTTTGCCTTTTATTTTAGAATATAATTTTTATTATATATCGTATTATATGTCATTGCATAGGGAATATATGTTACAACAATGGGATATAAATATTAAAAATAAATAATACATCTTTTGTATCAACCAACAAATAAATCTCAACTTGTGCCATTTATTTTAGAATGCAATTTATTAATAAGGGAAAGAGTAGTAGTAAAATAAAGGTTGGGCCAACCAAACTCCCCGAACAAACTCCGAATCCTCCGAGTAGATGTCTCAGGTTCCCTCCATGAATGATCCCTACTCCTCCTCCTCCTCCGGGTCCAATGGCATCTTCAATGTCCTCCGGATTTGTGAGACATGCCAGATTGTCTACACACTCTATTGGACGAGGACCTCCACCGCTCCCTGACCCACAGATTGACCCTTTGAGAGCAACACACTTTCTCCTTATTGGATCCCAAACTGTGTAGAGGGGTTGGTGGATCCCGATGGGATAAAATACTCCATATCCGCATTTACATTTGTAATCCGCACAAAATAGGAGCGTTTTTTGAGTTTTGCAAATTATATTGTCTATCCCCACTCGGATCCCTATATTAATTAAGTGGATATTATAAAAAATATTTAAATTTTAGAGGAAATTTACCCAAAGACGCGCAGAAAAATCCAGGAGAAAGAAGCCGTTCGAAGCCAAATCCTTTTCCACCTTGATTTTGGAATCCATTTGACCCCATCATTTGAAAAAGACCAGATCTGAAGGACACCGATGTCTCATTTAAATCCAGATCCTCTCCTGGTTCTCCCGATTCTTCAAAAATGCTCAATTCTTGCTCGGAATTTGCTTCGATTTCCCCCGCAAGACTTATATTATTATTCTGGAGAAATTTCCCTTGAGCTCCCGCTAGTAGGAAAAGGTCAAGGGTCACAAGAAATAAAATATTCTTCATTTCGGAAAAAAATACGTGTTAAATTGGTAATCCTTTTAAAAGGAATCTGGATCCCGTTATGTCACAGAGCTTTAAAATGAATCTGAAAGAGTAGGTACCTACCTATCTAATCCTATGTTAAAAGGAAACGGATCGGAAATAATCATAGGAAATTGATAATAGTCATATCGTAAACAAAATATTACGCATTTTCCCCAATAGCATAAGATTCCCCCAGCTCCCCAATCTAATTTAAATAAGAATTCTGAATTACCTAGATAAAATTGGCAATAAAAGTCGAATCTTTCCAGGTTAAGAGCTTATAAGGATTCTGTCATCTTTAGAGTTTAGAGGTACATTGGTTTAATGAAATATATAATTTATATAATCTAAATTAGGTTTAATTTTTATTTACTTGTGCCTTGATAAATATGGGGGGATTTCCACCTGAGATAATTTTTTTGCACAAAATCTTCAAATTGCGCACATTTTGCAAATACTCACATTTACTCACATTTTGCCTTTATATTCGTATTTACTTTGGTGTGGGATAGGCTATTTCAATAAAAAAAAGCTATTTCAACAAAAAAAAGCTATTTCAATACAAGTCAAATTGACAAAGTTTTTTAATAAGGAATTCCAAAGGTTAGAAGCTCATATTAAGAATTTTAACATTTTAAAAATTTAAGCTCTGTAAAGGACATGCTTTCAAACCTCTATAAAGATTGAATGAGATTTTAATGACTGAAACCAAAAAGTTTTATTACTGGTACCATTATACTGCAAATAATATTATTATTTAATTAAAGTAGGTAATTTTTCTAAGATCTGCTACTTTTTAAGTTTTTTTGTAAATTCCAAAGGCTTTAGATTCCTTCTCTAGCCACAAGGCCAGCCTGAAAAAGTGGATAAAAATGCACAAAATCAGATTTCAAAGTGGTATAATTTTAATTCCTCACCGCATCCTCCCCACTTGACATAATCCCACACCGAAATGGGTTTAATTCCTTGATCCATATAAGGCCGTTCATTGAACTCGTGCGAGTCTGACTCTGATGAATGATGGGCGCTTGTAAAGGCCACCAAAAGGGTCATCAGAAGCAATGTGATTATCTGAAAAAAATCAAGAAATTTTTAAATTGCAATCTTTCAGAGTTTATTTACAAATCGGCTGGTTGTGGGCCCCATGTGTCTTTTTGTTAGGTAGACTCGGCAAGAAAAAGATGAGATTTCTCGAGAACTTGTAAAAGTTGACTATGTCTCTCCTTTGAGGACTGTATTCTTTTTGTAGAGATATTTCCCAGGGGTTCGGTCCGGTTGTAAAAGCCATCAGACTGAAAGATAATTACTAATGAGATTGAGAACTCTTTTCTGGTTCCAAATCCGCCATAATTACACCCAGTAATTTCCCCTCATCATGCAAACTACGTGAAAACTCATTAAAATTGGATTAGCGATGAATACAATAATAAACAAAATAAAATAATATTATTATCTGTTTACAGATTTATCAAAATCTCATTTGACGAACCCCCTGCGGAGAATTCCTTTCAAGGGCATCCCTCCTAAGAGGATTTCAAATAAGCTAGTCAGGGTACCATCCTATACAAAAAAGTCTTTTTATTGGGTTTTAACTTTTATGGAATAAAACTTTGTCATTTCTTTATCAAACTTTATTTCAACTTCAATTTAAAACCAATTCATGGAACTTTCAAAGCGAAAAAAAACCCTCAAAAAGGTTGAAAAAGAGCCTAAAATCCTAAGATCCTATTTATATCTCTCAATTGCCTACTCGTACGGATAGATATATTCTAACATTAAGGATAAATGTAAATGTCATATCTAAAGAAAGAATTCAGGAATAAGGTTCTATCGTAAAAGATATTCAATAATTTGTTTCAAATCAGCTTTATTTCTAGTAGGTATGCGATCAATTTAAAATACTACAATGAAGTGCGAATTGATGTATTTTTGAGGTAATTTTTAGCTTGGAATCCGTCTTTGTTGACCGTGTGGTATTTACCCCCAGTAATAACCTCCATAATAGGGATATCCTATAAAAATTGTTAAAAATTTTATAATTTTTTATAATTTTTTATAATTTTTTAATTTTTTCCAAAGGTTTCTCTACCGTATCCGTATCCGCCATAGCCGCCATAGTATGGATATCCATATCCATATCCTGAAATAAAAATTGTAAATACTTTGAATAAATTATCGCTAAATATGTGATACCTCCCCAGCCACCACCCCATCCACCTGAGCGAGTCAAAGTACAATTACATAAGATTGGCAAATTTTTACTTCTTTACCCCATCGATTACCCCAGCCGAAAAACTTCCCCTCTCGATGCTCCTCTTCTGGTTTTGGCAGCATTTCCGGCTTGGCACCCTCATGAAGGATTGGCAGCTTTTCCTTTTCCTTCTCTTTCTCCTTTTCTTCAATGGGGAGGGCAACGGCAAGTGCCACAAATCCCAGAACAAGAAGAATCTGATGCAGGTATTGGGGAAAAATAGATTTCAGGTTTAAAATATCGAATGTGGTAATGGTATACTTACCAAAAATCCCTTCATTTTGACAAAAAATGCTTTGCGAATCAGATTTTTGGAAATAATATTGTCAATTTTCAAAATCCTCCAGCTCTTTATACCATGGCCTATCTCAATCTATAAAACGAGTTTTTAATCGTAATTTTAGCTAAATTGATATTTAATGAGATCCAAATGACCAATTTGTGGAGTTGAAATTGTTTAT
>JAAZTK010002925.1:0-10225 GCA_036507255.1 Megalothorax incertus | reverse complement strand
AAATTTGGCATAAATATTATACAGATATTTGATTGAAAAAATTCAATTTATAACTTTAAACATTAACTCAAAAGAGAACGGGCTTTCTACACGGTTTACCCGTTTTATTTCATCAGGAATCTAAATTAAACTAATTTCCAGGTCAAAAGAAATGCCATCAGGCTATAATGAAGGAATGCGGACAATGTTCTGAACCTTGTAGCTTGAAAAGACCTCTAGGATGCACTCACCAAGTAAATAAACATGTCTTAAATTAAATATTTTATTTAAATTCTATACCTTGAAGTGTGACATCGGCTGTCATACAGGATCATGCCCAGACTGCACACTTATGTCTAAGATTCAATGCCTTTGTGGGTCAGAAGAGCTATATGTGATTTGTTCCCATCAAAATACCCTTCCGGACTCGAAACTCTGTTGTAAAAACCAATGTCCAAAAAAGCTTCAATGTGGACACCGTTGGTAAGATTCAATTCAGCCTATTCAATTCAGATTCATTTCATATCTATTGTATATGAATAAAGTTTATCACCCTGCCATAAGGGTGAATGTCCAGAGCTGGAGAGATGTCGACGCCGTGTCAAAATCACTTGCAAATGCCGCCATTATAAAGCTGAAGTAGATTGTTATTTGGTTGAGAGTAAAGTGGTGGATTGTGCTCCAAATACTTGTAATCGAGCACCAAAAACGCCAGAAATGGGGCCAAATACAAGTGGAAGGAAACGTCAGAGGAAAAAGAGAACCTCCGAGAGTAAGGACGAGGGAAATGAAACGGATTCAAACCAAAATAAAGATCAGATTTCAGATTTTGATGCTGATAAATCCGCTAAACTTAAATACCTTTTATTTTTAGGGGTTTGTATTGGATTTATCTCTATTTTTTATTTGTTCCTATCTACTTACGAATAATTCCAATTCCTGTAAAATTCAATGAAATAAACACGAATAACTTGAATTTTGCAGTATAAATTAATTATTTTATTTATTTTGAAGAAAAAACTTGAAATAAATGAAATGGCCAATAGAAAAAAGATATTATAATTCAAGTATCAATTGCTTAATTAATTTGTTGAATTTTTAGAGCATTATAAATGAATTAGGTATGTAATAGACTAATAGTATGTAGGTAGATTCGTAGAAAAGGGCGGAATTGTAACCGGAGATCAAGGCAGTCTTAATCCAGTGGGATCGGGCATATAGATTTGAAGGCTGGATCATTCTCAGAAGCTTTGAGCCAAGCTTGAGAGAATTCTGGAAGCATCCAAAGTTCGGTGACATTTTTGAGACGTTCTAAAACTTCCCGAAGTTCTTTTAGGCTCGCTTGGTGCATTAGTCCACTAAGTATTTGCGACCAAATCCCAAATTCCTTTTGATTGAATAGAAGGGCGACCCGCATTGCGAGGCTAAAGAGGTTCAACTCAATTAGAGTATTTAGCAGTCGTGTTTTATCTCTCCTCTGAAGTGAATACGCGTTCATTTGTACTCCTGCATGCTGTAAATCTCCAACCAAGCGATTAATGTCCCTGAAAAATGAAAAATTGACATTTAAAAAAGTTTAAAATCAAATAAATGCATGTGTAGCTTACGGATCGTCTTCAATGTATTGATATTCTTCACAATTTGCAATGAGCCGTTCTTTTAGGGCGAAAATGACATTAGGATTCAGTGTGGAATCAGGCTGGGATCCAAGTTCGAACATAACAGAATTGAATACAAGTCCAAGGACATCTTTTTCTCCGTATCTGAGCAGGGTTTCTCCAAAAGATTCGAGTTTCTCAAGCAGAGGGAATCTTGGATCATAATTATTCCAAGTATCTGAGGAAAAAAAACATAAATCCCATAAAAAATCTAGATTTTGGAATGCTTAAGTCTTAATTACTTCGATAGATTGCTGTGAATTCAGTCTCGAGTGGGATTTCTTTTGTATGAAGCGTCGTAAAGATACGCTGGATTGAAAGGAATTTTGAAATGCTAGAAAAATACAAAAAATAAAATAAAAAATCCGATGTAAAACTATTTAAGAAATTACGTACAGTTCTAAAACTCGAGCTTCCACGGCTTGAAATCCTCCACCCTTTGACTTCTGCAGCATATGAAGGAACCGTAGGATCTCATTCCGATATTTAAGGGGTTCAGCCATTAGAAATCCAGTAATATATATCCCAAATTGAGCAGAATCCTCCAAATAAAACTGAGGATCCGGAGAGGCGATAAGTATTGACACAAAATCCCAAACTTCCGGTTTTAGCGTGTCTCTTGGCATCTTTGAGGTAATATACATTAAAGCAGCAAAGAGGAGGAGATCATTTCGAGGGAAAGAGGAGATTGTACAAAGTTTTTCGATGCTGGCTACGATTCCAGTTATCCCTTGAGCATCTTCGTGTTCTAAAATGCGAGCCAATGATCTTCAAGTGTCAAGTAATTAATTAATGTATTAATATTGTACCTCGTAGAATTAATTCTAAAATGTTGAATGGATATTCATCAGAGTAGAGGAGTGAGAGAGAGATCCGAATGAGGCTCGGGAATGACTCTTTGAGGCGGAAAAACTCGAGTACACGTTCATTACGCTGTTGTGAAGCGATTGACTTGCCAAGTGTTCCAATGCACTGCATATAGATCGGGTCTGGAACTTCATCTTGGCCAAAATCCACAATCTAAATTAATAAAAAATCGTTTTAAAAATTATTTCGCATGAAATTGTAACTTAATTAATATTTTATGCTCATTTAAAAAAAATTTACCATATTAAACTCGCATATAATCCATGCTAGAACCTTATCCATAAGGCGAGAATCACTGAAATCAATATTCAAACTCTCTAACTCATCTACAGACTTGAGGAGAGTTATATCGTGATGCAATTTGAGGACTTTAAACGTTAACAAGTCGAATTTAGTGTGTTTGATGAGCTCTAGGCACTGAAATCAGGTTAAACAATTCAAATTAAGGAAAAGAAATTTTTTTAAATTAAAAACACCCACCTCTTCTTCATAATTCTCCTTTTTATCAGTCAGGATCTTCTTGATTGCAAGCTAGAATTTGTACAAATAGATTTAAATTTAATTCTACTTGAATTTAAGATTTTTAATCAAATAAACCATACCTCAACCCGAATCTCGGTATTCACAAAATTGGATTTAAACCTGTATTTTTGAATGATGCATCGAAGTGGAATCTCATCCTTCATTTTTTGTATCTTGAAGAGTAGGTCCGAGCTCTCAGAATCTTCTACATCCAACTTGAGGATCCTATTCACCATAAATAGCATGGGTTGAGACCAAGGGACTGGCCAAGCCTCCGTCATGATTAAACATCCCTCAAGCTTCATCTTTCGATCGCTGATAAAGTCCACAAGGGTGATTAGACGCTCCTCAAATGGGATATCCGTTTCATTGAAGAATCCCATCAACTCTCCCGTGACAGTCTGGTTTAGAAGTAAAGTTTTATGGCATTTGAACAACATTTGGAATAAATATGAATAAATTGAACGTAAAAACTCACCTTTACATGCTCGAAAAACAAGGAATTTATATTTAGATTCTTCCTTTGAGCGAATGGTTTAAGGAATTTACTCAAATATTGGTTAATCTCGTCTTTAAAGAAGAGAAGATATAAGAATTGAGAATTTACATATTTAGAGAAAAAGAGCTAAAATCTCACCTTTAAAAAAGAGTTTGTTGAGCATAGAATTCACAACTTCGTATTCATCGTCCTAAAATCAAGAAAAACCCCCAACAAAATCAATTAAGACTGTTTTAATTTACCTTCATAAGATCTTACCTGAGTATAAATCTCGTAAGGAATAAGGATAGAGTGGTAAGCTTTGAGGTCCGAGAGTTCAGAAAGAGCTTGGATCATAAACTGTATCTTCTCAGCAATTTCGAGGCAAACCCTCACTTTCTGAGCATTATTTTTCTCGCCTTTTGGTAACAGCTCCAGCTTGCCCAACTCTTCCTTCAGTATATTACGAAGGATCTTGCAGAAATCAATGGCAGGGGCTGGCCAACTTTTTTCCCTCTCAAGGAATAGGACTTGTTTTGTTACGACGTCTGTCATATTCTTTATTTGAAAATGGGTCCCCTCTTCGGTGATCTTTTCAAGAAGTGTAGGAAAGATTGATTTGAATAGAGATTGAGAGATGGGGGATTCCAGTTTGTGATTAAATAGAGCCCAAAAGAATATCCCAAATTCATAGAGTGATAGTTCGCCGTAGAATTCATCAAGATGCCTCAGCCAAACCTTTTCACTTTTGTCAAATTCTTCCTATTTTGAAAAATATTAAAAAATGCATTTAAAAATAAGCCTAATTTTTAAAAGAATTCAATTAAAGCCAACTTACCCGATCAAGAAACCATCTACATTGATTTAGCATCGTGTTTGTTGAATTAAAGTTATTCCATTCCCTCACAGTGGAGTTTGGGAAGACTTGCTCAAAAGTATAAAACTTTTTCCTAGATTTAAACAAATAGAAATTAGATATTTCGGAATTTACATGTAATTTAGATAGGAATTTTTCATGTAATTTACGGTAGGTACTATGCATTGAAATCCTCAAATATTACCTTGTAAGGAGAATAGTCTTTGCTTCAGGTGCTCTATTACAATCAAACGCTTTACGCTGGCCGATATTCAACAATTCTTTCACCCAAGAAATGTCAGAAAACTCTTCTGGAAATTGGAGCTCCACGCTTAATTTACAGACAAATACAGCATCCACAATTGCAGTTAGATTCTCGAGGATTTCATTGAACAGGGTCTGAGCTCCGACTCGATCTTTACAATGCATTAATTTCTTGGACATAGCCCTAACTTTTGCTTTCCGGATAAGATCTCTATCTTGACCATACTGTGCAGCTAGGAGCTCAGCTTTCCCAAAGAGTCCTTTATCAAGGAGGCGTTGGAATGTGATTTCCTTTGAAGTTTCTGTCATTTCATAATATTTGATTGAACCACTCGAAACTTCTAGAAGGCAGTATGGTTCTTCAACTGGTGAGGATTGTGTAGGGAATTTAAAACAGGCTTGAGATTGGCTCTCATTGTGGATTTTGACGCAAAATTCAAGCTGGAAGCTTCCTCCTTTAAAGATGCAGACGTAATGAGAGTTTGTGGAGAGATCAGAACAGATTGCCCATAGTTTGACACCAACTGGAGAGTGAACAAGTGTGAAATCTTGGATTGTAGGTGAGGTTGGAGGTAGTTGAAGAGGCTGGGTTGGGAATAAGAGATCATCGTATAGGATTTCAAGCTGGCCGTTTGACAAGAGTACAAATAGGAGCCTGAAAAGGAGATATAAATGAAATTCCAATTTAAATAAATGCATTTTTCCATAAATTCGCTGCAATGTGAATAAAATAAAAACATACCCTTCAAGGCGTACACTTTTTTTGATCGAAATATCCAAAGGAGTATAGCCCAGAGTTGCAAAGAGATCCAAATTCGGGTTGAAAAGTGTGTTTGGAAGTTCATTCTCTCCCCCATCATCTCCCTCGTTAGGGTTGCTTAATTTAATGACGGAAATAAGGCCATTTTCCTCGGCAAAGATAAGACAATCCCTTGAAGGAGAGTTTACAGCTACTACCTATTTATTTAAAATCATTTGCAAATTAATTTGCTGTAAATTAATAGGATTTAAATAAGATATGCACCTTTATAGATAGGTAATGGAAAAAACTTACTTTTGAGTCCGCCTCGAGGTACTTTTTGACCGAAACTTTAATTGTGGCAGTGTCTACATCAATGCTGACATTCTCATCATGCGTAAAATCTATTATTAATCAATTAATTTAGTCATTTAATTTGGAAATAAGAACTATAAATATTCGCAAATATGCTTATAGTCGGCTTTGCAAACTTACCAAGAGATCCATCCGACAAAGATATGTTCAAAAATGAATAGACAATCCCTGCCACGTTAACTGCAATAATGTCAATCTTTTCGGGATCCTTGTTTGAATGGAAGAAGGCATCTACGAAGAAACGCTGGGCAGAATGATGAAAATTAGGGCAGACTTTTCTACATAAATATGGAATAAAACCATAATTAATAATTAATTCATATTTAAATAAATTTGTAAAGATGTAAATACCTTCTCTCTCGAATCTCCATTGTTCTTGGATTAATTAGTATAATCTCAGAGTTGTTTAGCCCTACAATAAGCAGAGATCTTCGCCTAAAATAAAAATTAAAATCCCCAACTTAATTTATGAACATGATTTTTAATTGGGTATTAAAAATCGTATTCCGAGCTTACCAAACAATGAAATCAATTGTAGCTTCAAAAGCCATTCGTTGAGGATCCCCCACAATCTCCTTATCCATTTTGGTAATGATAATGAGTTCGAAATCAAGCACAATCGCTGTTGAAGTGTTTTCACCACCACCAGAAGCGAGGATAATCCGTGCCTGTTATTTCTCATTTATTAAGGGACATTTTGGAATTAATTAATTAATATGCATTACATTTTGAGCACGTCCAGGATCTTCAGACTCGATTAGCAATTTTGGAATTATTTCAAAGATAGAATTGGAATTTTCACGAATATTGCGAGACAGATCCGAATCCCCCAAGTCAGAATGGAATGGTGAGACCCTCCATTTGGCTGGCATCATCGAGCCCATGACCTTTGACCCTTAAATAATAAAAATATTAATTAAGTAGGTAATTTTCAATTTAAAAATTCCAACGTTGAAAAAATACCGGTTTTTGAGTCGAGAGGAAATTTGCCTGTTTTTACACCAAAAATCAAATAGAGAAACGTGAATCAATTAAGACGAGAGGGCTGAGGAATGAGACCACGAGAAATGCAAAGATTCCAATTAATTGAAATTAATTAATTAAAATTTAAATTAAAAAGACGGATTTTTCAGAGCTCCAAAAAAACTGTCAAACAAAAGGAAACGCGCCTTTGAATATTTGAATTTAACATGGGGCTATATGGCCCTTGGGGGCAGAATGAGATTCAAAATTACGAAATCTTTGCATGAATTTCTGAAAAGTTACAAACTTGAGTCTTGATCCTTTTTGACATTTTCAAGTATTTTGTTACTAAACTTGATTTGTCACATTGTCCAAAGTTAAATTACAATTAATTAGCTAATTTCAAGCTGATTTTAATTGGTATACATATTTACATAATTAAAATTTAAAAAGGCAAGCTAATTTTATTTTTAAATCTATTCCTAAAATCGATCGAAGCTATTAAAAAGGTGGATTGATTTCGTAAGAATTTTTTTTAAATCTTATTTTTCATTGTGAAATTGAATTGTGACATCCGGTGATCCGGTCCATCGCAGACTCAGAGTACCTTGAGACTTTATTAATTAATTTAGTGACCAAAAAAGGATTTGGTTAAATAAAAATCGTCATTTCTAAATTTATAAATACATACAATATTTGATTTGAAATTTTGAATTTGAATTTTGAAATCCCGCAGCTCAGCTGTCTCGACTCCCGCAGCCGCTTCAATTCCGAATTTCCGACAAAAATTTTTTTCTAAGTTTCGCCGAGCCGTCAGCAGCCACTCCTGAAGAATTTTTTACCATCATTTTGCATTGTAAGTTAACTAATTAATTAAATTGCTCGTGTATCTTGCATTGGATTAAAGTTTTTAAAATTTTGAATTCATTCAACTTAAATTCCAACTTGTTTTTAAAGTTTACATTTTGATTTGCAGAAAAATCCGGATTAAAGTTGCGAAAGTCATGTCGGAGCTTACCCAGCATGACCTTACAAAGGTCGCCGAAGAGGAGGAGGAGTATTTTCCTGAGGACGGCCTTTGGAATCCAATGTTTGAACCACTGTTTGACGATGAAGTTGAGAGCGAGAAGGCCCTGGCCAAAAAAGAAATCCACGAATACTTTCCTCTGTAAGTTTACCAATTAATTAAAAGCTGAATTTGTCCCTAATTAATTAACTCTTAATTCTACAGGAAATTATCGCGATTCCCTGACAAGTCTCTTGACCTCCTCCATGACTTGTTCAAGTGCGTTTCATGCAACGATTTCCCCGAGAGTGAAGAATTTGCATTGTGCTGTGGAGGTCACCGAACCTGTGGTGATTGTGTTGACATTGACACTCCAAGATGCTCCAAGAAACTCGAGGGAGAAGGGAAGGATGTCCTCATTTGCGGAGAAAGGCTCATTATGAGTCTATGCTCGGTTTACACCGCGTTCTTCAATGCCCACAAGTTCCCTTGCAAGAATGTGGGTTGTGGAGCCGAGTTGGTTGGACCGGAAGTGGCTGATCATAAGAAGAAATGCATTTTCAAGTAAGATTTATAAATAAATAATTAATTTTAAACTATAATTTGGAAATGTAGGCCAAAATACAACTGTCTGGACAAGGATTGCAAGTACAGGGGCCTTTTTTCCCAACATGATCTCCTGATTCATTTGAACCGTGACCACGACCGGGTAGCCGTCTACAAGGCTTTGGGAGATTCTGTCGTCATCCCTTGGAAGTTTGCTACAAACGACAATGCATTAGGTAGGGGAAAAATGCTTTAAAATATTCAAAAAAGTATCTAAATTAAAATCTATTTATTTTAAAGGTGCTGGAGCTCTCCTTGAAGTTGGGAAAGCCTCAAGAGTTCAAGAACTATTTTCCAAAACGGTCATTGGAGGTATCTTCACGGCGGGTGATGTTTCTCTGCTCCTCATCATTGAGAAATTGGGGGATATGTACTTTTTTCGGCTCGCTCTTCTGGAGGAGGACAAGGGGAAGGAGCTCGCATGTCAGTTGAGCATCTTTGATGCCGAGGTAGTTCGAATTTTAATTGGAAAATTACTATTAGACAAAATAAGATTTTAATTTGATGTCATTTTGTTTTAAAAGGGGAACGAGGCAATCTGGATTGATAAGGCGTGCTTGGCGACTGACGATGCTTCGAAGCTGATTGAATATGGACATTGCTTATGCGTATATTCAGAGCGTATTAATTCAAGTTTTTTGGTCAAGGAAGGGTCAGATTTGGCAGCATCACTCAAAGTCAGCGTGGATATCCTTTAAATTGATCTTTGAGCATTTAGAATTTTTGGAACTCTAATTTTGTTTTGATTAACTTGCTTACTTTTAGCCTACTAGTATAATATGTTGTAAAGGTACCTATAGGAAAACAATTAATTATATTTCCTTTAAGATATTATAAATTAATTTTAATTATCTTAATGCTTTTCTTAAGACGATATTATTGTATACCCCTATCTTATTCTAAACTAAAAGTTGTTATTAATTAATTACTTATTGTACGAGATTTGATAATATTATATGGCGTTGAATAAATCCATAAATTTTGTTTATTTCCAGAAAAAACATTGTAACAATTTGACCTTCATTGAATTAACAAATACGATAATATATTTTAAGGTATCTGTATTCTGTATTGGCATTGTAAAATAAATTGTAATAATATTATTGGACGTAATTATCTGTAATTTACATACAATATCATTTAAATGTAGTTTCAATTTATTCAATATAGATAGATTGTGAAATGCAGAATTTGCTCTCGAGCAAAGTCTATAAAAGAGAATCGAACTTTCTCAAATAGGTTTCATTTAGAATTAGGACAATTTGGGTTCATTTATTGTAATAATGTGGTCCAATTCAACTATTCTTTCGAGGCTAATCCTGCTTTATCTTTTTATAAATTCCGTCAAATTATTTCAACTTTCTAGCATCATTTCAAATCATAATCATATTAATTATTCTGAAAAGGGAGGGTGTAAGGATTTATTAAGTGAAGAGGAATGCCGAGAGATTTTAAATAAAGGAGAATGTAATTCAACTGATAAATCCGCGGAGGATTGCCCTAAAACTTGTGGAAATTGCCCTGGACTTCAAGGTATTATGGCCATATCAAGTTTTATTAATCCTATGTGCTAAAGAGCTTGCTTCAGATGACGATAGGAAAAAGTGCGAGGATAAATTTCCAAATTGTAAAGACTTTACAAATCCTGTGGTTTGCTGTTCTGTAAGATTTCATATAACTTGTAAAAAAAAGATAAATGTGACAATTCGGAATCCGGATTGATTTTTAGCCCGTTCTCTTATTTTAAGATAAGAACGGGGTATAAATGGTGTTTGGAATGTCTGTCCGTCCGTCCGTCCGTCTGCACGATATCTCCCGAACGCCTAGACCGATTGACCTCAAACTTGGCACACATGACCCCCATGACCTCTCCTACTTCAAGTTCGAAGATGGAGGTCAAAGGTCAAAGGGC
>JAAZTK010002924.1:0-10229 GCA_036507255.1 Megalothorax incertus | reverse complement strand
ACAGGCTATGTCAATTCATTTCCTTGTGTGAGATCCAAAGTTCCAAAGCCAAATGAGAGCGTGTGTGAGTACTTGACTAATAATTGGACTAATTGAAAGTCCTAAATTTGTACTATGTACGCTAGTATTGTATCTGCATATCAGCAGATCTGTACAGTATACGGAAATACGGATTGATGTATGAATTTGTTAAATTCTAGACACTCTGAATATTTAGGTATACTTGATCAGTACATTTTTTATAAATAGAGATCAAACTCAAGTTGACTTCTTGGACATCATCTCTCTCTTGGGGATATGAGTCTCCTTTGCCCTCTAATCTAATGAAGTGCGTTCAGAATTAGGATTAAACGGTCATATCCGGAGGGATGGGAAATCTACCCTATCCAAAGCCATATTATTTCAACTCCTCCAATATGTACGTGTAGAATACCAACTCTGTTCGAACCCGGAGAAGTCCATTGCAAAAACCAACAATCATTTCATTTTTTTATTTCATTTAATCATCAGGGCATAATATTATACTTACTTGGTATACTGATACTCTACTAGGAAAGGATCAAATAGAGAAGATTCAAAGAGAGGGTCCTTTTCAGTCAATTCAGTTGACAATCATAGTTCCTCATCGATCCTTGTACTCGTATAGGTACCTACTCTTTGGATTAAATTAAAGATTAGTTTGTTCTAATCCTAAGGCTAAGTTGCAATACGTTACTATCTATTTGAACATTTGAAGTATTATCCAATAGTATTCCATTCATTCAAAGATTTAAGGCAGATTAATTTGAAGAACAAAAGCCCCTTTTTGGGCTTAAATGAATAAAGCCACAAACTACCCAATTGGATAAAAAGAGAGATCAGAGTTCGCCACTTTGAAGTTTGAATGAATGGGTCGGATTACTCTCGCTCTTTTTTATATAGTAATAATACGAGTGTGTGATACAAGGGTACAAGTTCATATAGTGGAAATGTAGTTTATTATATCTAGAAAAAACTCTCAAACTCTCCTCATTTCTTTCTCACAACATATCCAAGTACGAGTAGTAGTGTACATTAACAAGAGTGAGCGAAAAAAATGCCCAAAGCAAAAGTAAAACCAAAGCCTTGCATTTGTTATAATACTATCCAGTGTCAGTGTTGGATCTCACACTCTGTGAGGAGGAGGTAGTATTTCTTCGACAGCCGACTGCATTCCCAGAAATTCTCGGAAAGGATCTATCGTGCAAGAGAGAGGTGGGTGAGAGGGACCTGGTCCTGAGAGCTAAAGATTTGATTTTTTTCTTTCATGATTTGAAGAGTCCTTCGACTTTCTCCTGGGCATTTCTGAGGCTCTACAAGTACTCCCACGCAAAACTGCATTCAACATGATAAATCAAACAAGTACTAGTAGTACAATATAGTGAAAGTGTTTTGTGAGTGAGTGAGAAGTGGGAACTCGGACGCTGGACAACTCCAGAATTTTTTACAAGTTAATCAATTACACTTTTCAGACAATCGATTCGTCAGTCCCGTGGTACGTCGAGTGAATCAAGTGACCAAGTCCTAGACAGATGCTTCAATTCAAGTTCATCCGCATCTCAGGATGTCTCGTAATAAGAGTACCCAAAGTACATTGAGTACAGTGATTTTTAGGGAGCAGGGCAAGTAGATTAAAAGATAGACAGCGAGCCCAGACTCGTCCTGTGGAACGTATAGGTAACCTTTCTATTAAGAACTCGCGAGTTATTCCAGATCCTGGAATCAAGGGAAGAACATCACCCAAAGTTGAGTTCCCAATCCAGACTGGAGCTCCAAATAACTCCATTTATACCACCCAGATTCAATTAAAATTTGGGTTTAAACTGGCATACCTCATCATCCCTCCTATACCAAAAATGAGCAGGACAAAAATTGTAGGGAGAAGTCGGCGTCCAAAAAAGAAGATTATTAGCATCCTCCTTGAACGCTTATTCTTCCTATCCTCAATTGCCCTCCCTTTCATGGCCCATCAACATTCCACGGAAGCTCTACCCTCTAAACCAGGTTAGCTTTTAATATTTTAAGACTATTTAAATTTATTTTACTGTTATTGCTTCGAGCCTCCGAGGAAGAGTCATCTTTGAGTAAATATCTTTTCCTTTGAGAGGTCTTGAAGATATGAAATTCTTATTTAGAATATGTGAGCAATTAAATAATTATATGGTGAAATCGCCGTAATACTCCTCCGTTTCAGTTGGTAGATGAGCACAGACTTCTCGGTCCCTTTCCCCCTCATCATCTACATGTTCCTTACCTATCCTCCTGAGCAAAAGTTGTTATGGCACACTGCATGGTTGGAGATTCGTGGTCAAACTTTCCAAGAGCATAATTTTTTTTTGCAAATTTTTATCGCCAAGTTGTCTGGTCTAGAAGGAATAGCCATAAATGCTAAAATAAAAAAAAGCTTAATATGCTAGATTTGCGAATGCTTCAAATTTTAAGTACGGCATGTGATATTTGTATTTAGAAAGTATACATTGGCTTATGAAATCAAACTGCAAAGTAGAACACTAACCTTTAACTCAATTAGAATTTAGAATAAAATTGATAATCTTTATAAGCTTTAATATCTAGTAGTTTGCACTTGATCCACTGTGTGTTATAATCGTATTTTGGACTCTACAGCCTACAAGTTCAGTCTACAGATATCCGTAAACGAGTACTCTAGGCATGCCCCAATTTACCACTTGTATTTGCTCGAACACATGCTTCTCAATCCACCAGAATTCAAAGTGCTCAGCTGATTTTTTGTCCAGCTCTTGTCCATACATTGGAAGTAGTGGACTAACCACTAGATAGCATATATTTCTATTAAAAGATTGACCTCTATTCACTTTTTATATTTATTTATTTTTCAATGGAAGGAGAGGGATGTTTCAAAGGCCCCAATCTCTTTCTCACCGTTTCCTCCCTAGCCAAGAGCAAAAAGGGCGTTTTTGAGAGATAGACTTATTGAAATTAACTGGAGCAATTTTGAGCCCGAAACCGGGGATTGGATTGGCCTTTTTGACAAGAACCCTGAGGATGAAGGGTCAAAGTTCACGTAAGAATTAGAATATCTAATTAAAACAAGTTTGCATATCTTCATGATCACTTTCATAGGAATCTTTTAACGTGGGTTGAGGTTAGGATTCCTCAGGGGTATTTAAAGACTGAACACAGGTAATACTCGAATATTGTAATTATTAATCAAAATAATATAATTACTTAATTACCTACATTTCGCTCGACACAGACTAGATCGAGACTTACTTTTGGATCCGAAGAATCCATGTTTAGTGTTATTGGATCTCTTATTTTCGAGATGAAAAAATTATTCACACCAACTGCCTACGAATTTATCCCAGTTGGATGCGAGATCACAAGTAAAAGATCTCAAAATGCATATTGAGAGATTAATTAATGTATTAATCTATTTTAGGGATATTATTGGGGATACTCCGCTCTATAATCTTATGATTCCTGGAACGCATAATTCGGGTAAATTATTCTATTGATTCTCGTGGGAGTATCTTAACCCTTACGTGGGCGAGCTTTTTGGCATATAGTTATGGGCAGGGGGGGTATAAAAATATACCCCCCGGTAAATACATGTAAATCGAAAAATGCCCGGAAGCCATCAAAACCTACCGAATTAGTATCGGTTTTTTATGGGCCTAATCATTTAACAAACTATAAATTATGTTATTTAAAATGTGTTTTTATACTATTTTAGGACCAATTAACCATATTTAATTAAGTTTAAGTTCGGGCACCTTTTAGCGTTACATGGCTCTCCCCATAAGAGCCGGAGGAGGGGTCAGTAAAATGACCATAATTAGTTAATTAGTGGTCAAACTGACTTCAAATTTTTTAGGATGGTTCCCAGATATCAAAGCTAAAAAGTCATTAAGCTACAACCGTTCATTGTCAAATTGTTCTAAGTTATTTTAAAATATCTTGCAGGGGGGTATATTTTTATACCCCCCTGCCCTTTTAAGAGTTAAAGTTCATCTTAAAGTTTAATGTCATTTCTTTCTTTCTTCAGGGAGCTGGAGACCATACGAGGGGCCAAACACAGACACAGTATTTCTTCGATATCTAGTCAAGTAAAGATTTACTTTCTTCTCTTCCTTTCAAACCCCTCGGCACAAATCTCTATTTTTAGCCCACAATTTAATCCGATACATATCTTTCAAACCATAATTTTTTCCCTTAAATAAGAAAAAATTCAAAGGCAAGGGACTAGGGCTCATCCTGAATCCTTGTTCATCTAATATCTCATATTACATCTTATTAACTGATATCGACTATATATTTGTTGGACAGTCAAGATGAACTCAGTTTATCGTCAACTAATGCATGGAATCCGATACCTCGACATAAGGGTCGGATATTATCCGAATTCTCCGGAGCGTTTTTGGATTAACCACAATTTTTATCGAATGGGTGAGTGAAATAAATCTTAAAGGATCTCTAAATATAGATAATATCGGGCAAATTCATTCATCCTTAGGTCCTCTTTCTAATCTGATTCATGATGTTCAGAGGTACATTTAGATATAATGCAATTTTAGTATTATTTCCTCTATAAATAAATCTATCGGTAGATAGATAATATAAAATATGATACATAACCTAATACAATACATAATATAAAGAGTAATATTATTTTTTAGATTTCTAGAAGAGACCAAAGAAATTGTCATCCTTGACTTTCATAGATTTCCTGTGGTGAGACTAATCATTTAAGCTACCAAAACCATTTATTTTTAGCTCTATTCAAAGAGATCATTGTATTTTTATAGGGATTCGAGGGGAGGAGGGATCGCCATACGCAATTGGCTGAATATTTGCAATATGAGCTCTCATATTATGCTGTCCCCTCGTCGTTTTGGCCAAATGCAACCCCAAATGTACAGATTTGTTTTTTATTTGAATCCTAAAAGAATTTTAGGATTAGAGAATAAATTTAGAATTTTTAAACAATTTCTCTTTAAATATTAATAGGAACTCTGGGCCTCTAACAAAACCCTCATAATTGCATACTCTGATACAAGAACATCTCAACAATACCCAATCCTCTGGCCGCCCCTTCCACAGGTAATCCTAGGATTCCTTCTCCAACTTCATAAGCTTTTAGCGCGATTGATTGATGAAATTAAATGAAATTCTTTCAGGAATGGGGAGATAAGAGAAGTCTTCCCGAACTCAAAGATTTTTTGAATGATGCAATCAAAAAGCGCGGAGGTAAAGGTCAAATCTGGTCAGCTATGGCGGAATTCACTCCAAAGCCCCTTGATGTTGTACTCCGCCCCACGCAAGGTTTGAGGATTATGGCACAAAGTGTCAATATCCCAATGACCTATTGGTTTCAAGATCCAAAGTGGTATGTTCTGGCATTCTGCATTTATACGGATATTCGAATGGATATTAATACAATATTTACTTATTAATATTATAATTTTAATTTACATTTAGGTATCCCAAGTCTAACGTGGTAGCATCAGATTGTAAGTTTATAATATAGCACTAATATTATGCGAATTTACGATGATAAGATGATTTCAATTTCTTCTCATTCTTTTGACAGTCTTCCTCGGGAATAACCTAATTCAAACCAGTATTTTGACAAACATTAGGAGCTCGTACTGCTCCATTACAAGCAATGGAAATTTTACAGCCCTTTCCACAAAGTAACGACACTGTGAAGCAATTAGATATCGGATTAGATAGATACTATCAATTACAATTTTAGTAGTATTATATTTATCATATTAGTTACATACATATATCGTATTTAAAGTCCCCATTAAAATACAATACATAATTTAATTAGACCCTCTGTATATTTCCCCAAAGAAAAGTTTTACGAGATTTTTGATATGATTGAAGTGTACGTCATAATTTACGTTATAATCTATAAGTATCACGTTGAGCTAATTAATTTGTTATATTTTTTTTATGTAATCCTAAACTAAAATCTAGTAATAAACTTAAGTACTTTTAAATATCTGTATAAATAATATGATAGATAGATTTTAAAAGGTATGCCATGTGCATTTATTTATATATTTCTCCCTATATTGTTTTGTGGTAATTATACAATTTTATGGAATCCTATTTTAACAAGAGGTACTCTCTAATTCAATACAATTAATAGTAAAAGTACTAGACTTTAATTATATTAGAACTAGATAGTATAACAGACTATTAAGATAAGATTTTTATGTTTCAAGATGTTTAAACTTTAGAATTACTGCAAGGTTCTAGATTTTTATCGGCCTGATTCAAGCAAAATGAACGAGTAAAAGATATATCGTAAAAAAAGAATTCTCGTGAGAAATATTTAGAAAATTAATCCACATTTAAGCATAGTATTACTACACATCAATGCTCTCTATTACATTTAATTATTATTCAAAAAAAATCAGACGTGTAATGTTCATGAAAAATCACAATGAGAACAAATTTTTTTATAATGAATTCATGCAAGACTTAAGTACTATATTGTCTATAAATACTCTTATATTAATAGGAAATTTTATAATTTATGTACATTTCTACAGGATATAATCCAATTCATGTCTAATATAATTATTCTTGGGGTCATTTGGAATCCTAGGGTATGCCGCCACAAGCGTATCCTGGCTTCCAATCAGCGTAGAATTGTATATCTTCCAATACACGTCCCTTACTTTCCTCGCAGGATGGAAAAGTCCCTAGAAAATTCCACAAAAAAATTAGAATTCCAAAAAATCCTTCTAAAAAAATTTAAATCATACCTGTAATGTATATTGTAGTATTTTCATAGGTCCAAGTGATACCCTCATCCCATCAACAGCGTCCATAAACGCTTGGACAAGATGTGGTGAAGTTTCAAATATATTCGGCCAAACATAGTTAAGAAGATGGACAAGAGCATCTTCACATCCAAATCCATATACTCCCAGTGCCATATGTTTAATCGCAGCGCATGAAGTTTGCCTATGCACCAAATCCCGATCCTTCAAAATTCCAAAAAAAATATTAGTAAAAGCGCTCATATTATTTTTTAATTAAACTTACCATTAATCGCATCCTCAAGGAGCGGTGTCACAGCATAAATGTAATCCTTCCCCATCTCTCCAATATATTCAAATAAAAAGGATAGAGATTTGAGCACACCATTTTGGACATTTAATTCCGGGACACGGTATTCATTCATCAGGGCAGGGAGTACAGTAAATGGAGAGCAAGTTTCAGCTACAATTGCAATTGCAACCGTTGTACATACACGATTCTGACGCTCTTGAACTTTAAGATTATTCAGAAGTGTAGCAAGGACATCATGTGGTCCAATAGCTTTTGCAATATATCCAAAAGTATTTACAGTTGCACGACGAATTGCTTTCTTATGTGCTTTTAGGAGTTCCAGTAGCTCAAAACAAATCCTCATCCATTCCCTGGCGCTTACATATTCTGGCCCACGATCCGCAATCCTTCCTACAAGATCAATACAGTTCTCTTGCACCTTTTCATGCCGATTTTTAAGGATTGGAGTAAGACGTGGAAGTAGATCTTTAATTGGTGGTGTCATTTTTGTCATTCCAATCACATTTACAATAGCTTTGAGTGCCCCCAGAATAGATCCTAGTACTTCTGGATATTCTTCACCCAAATACTCTGTAAAGTACAACTCCCAAATGACCCATTAGCTTCTCCTCCTGACATGTTTTCATTACAGCTGCAATTTTTGATATTAAATCCGCAGCTTGTTGCCTCACTTTTGCCGCTTTATTATTCAACCTCCATAAGATTGTACCACAAATCTGTGGCAAATATGGTTTAACCCGCTTCCCTAGCTGATTTACAATCGTACCAAATCCATTCAAAAGTACAGGATCCTCTGTAGTCTGCTCTTGAAATGCGTACAGAATCCCATCAATAAGCTGTTCCTCGAGTCTCGAATCAATGTCAGCCGCCCCAAGGTTCCCCATAATTTTTTCAATTGTTTCAACCACCATTTTACGGTATGTTTCATTCTCATCTTTAAGATCATCCACGATTCGATTGATTATCTCGGATGCTCCAACTTTATTTGCGATTTCAACCGTTGTATCTACAAGCTGTCGATAATTCCTTTTATCCAGGGCCATTCGATGATTCCAAAAATGTTTGAAAAAATGTGGAAGGATATCATCTTTTATATATTGTGGCTCTACACCATCTGTAGCACAACATTGCTTTACAACTTTGAGTACAATCTTTTTCATTTCTTCATCGGGGGATTGAAATTCACGGATAAGGATGAGCATGACTTCCCTTGTGTAATAGTTTGCATATTCTGCGTCCATTAGGGGGATTAGATATCCGATAGCTTTAAGAAAAGCTGCTAGTCCTTTCCCTCGATGTGATCGGATCCCCTTCCAAAGTGGTTTGAGGACAGAGTCAAAGCTTTCAATCCCATAAGGGGTTGCAGCTTCAGCGAGGGCTGTGAATTTAAAATTAAATAATTTAGAATTTACAAAAAAATTAAGAGATTTTTATATTTTTTGAATAGGGTGATTTACCTGCAATAGCCAAAGCTGTAATTGTACGCACTTTCTGCTGCTCATCAACCAGACCATGTTCGATAATTTCCACAAGGCTTTTCAAATGGGGTAGAATTGCACAGCCCATAAGAATAGAGATTTGTTGTACAATCTTAATCCCAGTGTGACGTGCTTGCCAAGATTTTTTACTTTTGCAAACTAAAGGAGAATAAGAATTTAGGATATATTAGAATTTTGCAAAATTCGACATGAAAACGTTTTTTAAAAAAAATATTAAATTACCAGCTTTCAAAAATGGCAAAAGCGACGGAATTCCCAAAGCGGATGCCACTACAGCAAAAGCCCTAGCCGTGGTATTTCGCACGAACCTAAAAGTAAACAAATCTCAATTTTTTAATTCAAGTCAATTTTTTTCAAATAATTTAATAATTTTAATTCGGGAAAACTTACTCGTCAATGTTATCAATATCAGGACGCATTGTAGAAATCATCGTAGCGAGCCCAGCAGCTTTAGCCAAATTAGAAATGATTTCCCTCCCCTCAACTCTCGCATAGTAATCCTCATCAATTAGCAGGGGTTCAATTACGACCAGAATCTTATGCACATAAGGCCGAACCAGGTCATCCAACTTGTATAGGACACGATCAATAACTTTGACAAGCAAATGACGCTCTTGATCCTCCAGCGTGGGTGACATAAGGAGTGGAAGGATCTGATTAAATAGAGGACCCGCTCCAAATTCCCTAGCTTTGTCTGTAATCTGCCGAAGAGCGGATTTCCTCATAGGTGGCGTCCCATTCTTAATTTTGAGCAGTAATTTCATAATTTTTCGCTCTTTTTGCTCTTCAGGGCTTAAAGAATCCTCATCCACATCAACGAGGAGCTTATCAAAATATTGTGCATCCTCAGGCTTAAGAAAAGGAAGATTCCCACCTTTCGGCTGTGTATCCACAAGCTTAGACCCTCCCTTTATTTCATCTTGAATGAAAAAACCTTGTGGTGTTGAAGCTATCGGTGTAGGTGTCGCAGAAAGCTTCCGAGCTGGTGTCCGAATTGGAACATAACCTGCTGGAGGTGGTAAGACTTTATATCCAGGTGGAAACATTTGATCCAACTCTTCGTCAGAGAGTGGCCTATTCCTTTCATCAATCTCCTTCTCCCATCGATAACTTTGAAGCTGTTCCGGAGTCATTTGAAGAAGCTGAGATGGCGATGGTGTAGCCATACCCATTGCTTGCGCTCCAAAGGGAGTTACTCCACCCCCAGGGGTCATCATCATCATATTAGGTGTCATAGCCATAGATGGAGTTGATGGAGTATGTGGTGTCATCGCCATATTAGGAGTTTCATCCCAACGGCTTTTACGTTTGCTTGCAGATGGCGTTGGTGTCTCTGTAATCAGGTCTACTCCGCTACGATCTACTTTTGGAGTTTCTGACCATCCTGATGCATGCCCTGGTGTTTCACGCTCTGTTTTTGGCGTCTCATCCCATCGATTCCTCCGGGCTGAAGCACGTACATCTCCATGTCCAGGGGTTGCATTCCCAAGATTATGTGCTGGCGTTGCATCCCAAGCATGTTGTGTTCCAGGTGTGGCACCTGGTGTTTCAGACCCTTTAGGTACATGGCTTGGTGTTTCTCCCCATCCAGTATGTCCAGGTGTCTCAGCCTCTGCATCCCATGAGGGTTTCTTCTTT
>JAAZTK010002923.1:0-10230 GCA_036507255.1 Megalothorax incertus | reverse complement strand
TTTTGCAAAAATTTTTGAGCAGATAAAGCATTAAAAGCATTATTTGGATTTTAAAGCATTATAAAGCATTATAAGGCATTTTAAAGCATTATTTGCACTTTTGACCATCAAAAAACGCAATTTTAGGTAAAAAATGCAAAAAAATTTCTAAAAATATCGAAATATGGTCAAATTTTGAAATTTTTGTTGCCTAAAACCGAAATTTTTTTAAAAAAGGGTGACTTTTTTAAAATTTTTATAATAAAAAGCATAATTATGAGCATATTCGGACAATTTTTAAGCATGATAAAGCATAATCTTAGATTTTAAAGCATTATAAAGCATATTTTCGAAAAATTTAAGGCATTATATTGAGCATTTTTCCAAAATTTTAAAGCATCATAAAGCATTATTTCATTCTCTATAAAGCATTATTTTTGATCAAAATAAAGCATTAAATTCCCGGCCTTGCTAATAAGTAATCTAGGATATAATAGTATTAATACCCCAGTAATAAAAAGAGTGAGTTTTAAGAGCTTCACAGACGGCTTAAAGCGTCCAAAATACATTATTAATTGCACACATTTATCTTTCAATTTTTTTCATGATTTTATTGGGAAATGAACAATTGGGGTGAACTCTACAAATTGTCTAATTGATAGATTCGACAGACTGTTTACTTATCTAATAGGAAATTGATAATTACAAGATTAAGGAAAGTTTTTAAACCCTTTGTGCACTCCTGGCTGCAGTAAAACCCATGTCCATGTAAAGAAGTGAACATTGAAATTAAAAATCCACAAAGTACGATACAATGTGGATTATGCAATTCTACTATGAGAAGAGAAAGCGTAAAAACACTCCATAAAGTACGAGGAATTGATCATTTGGTATTCTGTTCCGATTAAATTATTTGATTTATATTCTAGATTTTGTGCGTAGAATCCTCAAGCGATCTCTTTCAAAGATGAATTTTTCTCTGTAACCTTTGGGGGCATTTTTGCGTAAACTTCCTTCATTGTACTTCATTCTACTTGGATATACTCATAGTACAAATCGATTAGTTATTTCTCTGCTGATTATGCAGATGAGGGCGACAGGAGCAGCATGTTCACTAATTTATCCTTGACATTTTTATTCCCACCGAGAGTCCTTTGAGGCAGCAGTGGAGGATTGACAAATTGATATTAAATTAAGACGATCTCCTGAGGAAGAATCCTACAGAATTCTAACTCTGACTGGGCTTTTATCTTACGATATACTTTTGATTAGTTGCTCAAGAGTCAAATCTCGCATAATCGCATTGCGAATTGCGGATTTGGCTTCTCTTTTTGGCCCCCACCATTACAAATCAATTCGATTGGCCTGTTCATATGAAATAATTTCGACTAGAGGGAAAGTGAAGGAGTCAAAGATGTACTAAAGTAGATACCCCCATCATCTTATAATTTAATACATGGAGCAACCACCATCCCATCAGAATCGGATTAATAATTTAATATTCCACGGTAGGTTTGAAAGAATTGGGTCGTATGAATTCCATATATTTTTCATTGAAGATTAGGCACACAAGGGGGGTTGAGAGAGAATCCGCTTAGAGGATCCTTTAGAGCTCTATATTCTTAAGCAAGTTGTGTAAAAAAATATGTAAATCTTCACCCTGCAATGCAATGACCACTGCAGAGGAAGTCCATCCAGATAAATTAGGTTGACCGTTCTTTAAAGCTTTTATTTTACGCTCTCCGCCTTGTTAATCAGTCCAACTTTACTTCCTTTGGCATAGGTAATAATACCTATAGTCATGCTACAGATAGGATAGAGTTACTTCCATAGGGCAGAGTTGTCATTAAAATGGACTGTTGGAAAGCTCTCATGCTAAAGTGCAAATTCCTACAAGTTGTGAAAAGGTAACAAATGATACGAGGAAGAGTTGAGAATTTCGTAAAACAGCTCTTGGATCCCCTGCCAAAAATGAGCTGAGGAAAGCTCGAAATCTCTTGTTTTTACATTCGTTCGAAAAAAGAAACATGAGTTAAGTTAAGTTAAGTAGTTAATAAGAGGATACTTAAAGTGAGACCATAAAAGGCCGAGCTCTGAGGAATTGGAGGGGAAATGTTATGAGTATGACCTAATGCGAGTAAATTGCATGTCTAAAAAGAATGGCCGCTCATCGAACTCTCAGCTAATAATATTATGATGTAGAGCTGCCTGCAAATAGAGATTAAATTCCCTTTTTCTTCCTGCACTCATCTACTAAAATGCCAGCCAAAAACACCCTTTACATGTCCTGTCCTGGCTAGAAAAATACCCCTTGACCAAAACAGCTTCAGTATCCATTTACAACTCGCTATGTATTCTCATCCAATCTCTCTCATTTGCAATTAGGAGCTTTAAATATACTTTGACAATCCAAGCCAAGTGTAAGTGAAGCTAATCTTCCCAAAAAGAGTCAAATAATGCATGTATAAATGCCTAAAATGCTTTCGCTAGCTAATCTCTTTGCTAATTCCCCCCACTGCCCACCTTTTTCCCAATGCTGATGAGTATTCAAGCTAATTTGGAATATCCCTAGGTATGCAAGTAGATATTTCCATCCTCCTCCTCCTTTTAAACTAGCTCCATTATAGATAGTTTCTAATCTGTTAGTTAAATATTTAAGATAAATGATTTTGAAACTCTCCATTTGTACTACCTGCGACTTAAAGGAGGAGTGTTCAGCTCAGTGTGAAATTGGCTCATTTTACTTTCTTTCCTTTTCCAAATAATAATAATAATAAAATAATAGCAGGATAGTCGTACACATTGGGAGCTATTGTAAGTAAGCTTAGGGATGCCCACACACCAGTCTTTAAACTTCCTTTTTTCCATGCTCTCTCGACTCTAATAAAGGCCTTTACCATGAGCATTTTACTTGTCTCCATTAGCCTTTGTTAATTCATGATTATGTGCTGAGTGTAGCTACTGATCTTCAAAAAGTCGAGCCACATATTGTGCGTATTGGAAGTTGGAAATTAGGTAAACAAAGGGCGATTTGGATAGTTGAAAGAAAGGGCCATGCAAAATCCCAATGCTCTCTCCATTATCCATTATTTCCCCTTATCCTGTAAATGTTTCAGTAGGGTAATAATACGATACAAAGTACAATGTGCTTAGGGAAGAAGAATGGACAAATGGGAAGCTCATGCTTTCTAACATTTGACTATCTAATTTTGCACTTTTGCTATGATTATGAATGGGGGAACGGGGGGATGAATGAGTTTGAGCGAGAATTTGGATGAAAAAAAAGCATTAATTTTTTTAAAGAGGGTCCTCGAGCAAGGCTACTTTGTGACTTTGCTATTTATACTACACTACCCCCCTAAGTATCATCTCTTTTTTGTGCATCATTAATATGAGTAGTAGTAATAGTATGAAATTTAAATATTAACCTCAATAAAGAGTCATGATTTGGAGGGAATTCTTATTAAAAGGAGTATCTATTTACGGCATAAGGATTAGAAAACAGTTAAATCTTCAAACAAATTCATTCTGCACGAATTCTTCTTTTTTTCACCCACTCGAAACTCATGCTTACAATTTATATTGGGTGCTTAAATGATCTTTGAGGGAAGTTGCGGAAATAAGAAAAACTATTCATTTTTGGGGCGATTTTATTTCTATCCATATTGCACATTTGCACTACGAGCGAAGAAAATACAAATTTATTATGGAAAGTTGTTTATTTAATTCTGTCTGGTTGCAGATCTAAATGTAAAATGTAATTGAGATGTTTTGGCTGAGACTAGGATATATTGTAGGGTGCTCAAATTACACTAAAAATAAAATTTAAAGATTATTACTCGTTGGATTTGGTTAAGTAAGTATGTATGGGTGGAGGAACTTCTCAATAAAGTACTTTTAAGGGAGTCTACTCCCATTCAGGAGGCTCAGGTAGTGAATATAAATTAGGACCAACTCTTATTTAAAAGGAGTGAGTCTTCAGTGATGACGAGAGCTGCAGAATTGACAATCCCCCCGTCAAAGTGTGTTAAATGTCAAGAAAAGGAAGGAAGGAAATGAATTGAATCGAATCAAAATAGGGGGTAAATGACAGGAAGGAGATTAGAATATGGACAAACATTAAATGCATTTGTTGCGGACTCTATACCCTTCTCCAATTGAACATATATACAAGTAATATCATAGGTAAAACGCTATGCAAATACAGATATATATCGTAGTAGAGAAGAAATCTTTCCTTTGGGCTGCCTCTTTGACATGACAATCAAACCCTGAGTTTGCACTCTTCAGCATCAAAATCCTCCAAAGGGAAACTCGTTTCCCTCCTCGCACTTATCCCATCCACCAGAATTACTCGCAAAAGTGTTTGATTGTGATAATCTTTGAGATGAGACCCCCAATATCTCTTACAAATTTGCTCGTAGCAATAAGTGCATATACTGTTGTATCGCATACTGTAAAACTGGTCGAGAAATAGGAGGGTCCTCGATATCTCTTTCTCACTTATATCTTCTTTATACGGGGGTAAGATGAATAGGATTAAAAAGATGCATTCAAACGGTTAGGCCATGGAATGGTCAATGAAAGAAACTCGTTCTTCCTCTCGACTTCGCGAAGATATAATATCACTTGTGATATTTCGCTTAATAAAAATGCAACGCCTTCCACAACGGAACCGCGGAATCGAGAGTTTTAGCCGCTGCTGGTGGAATAAAAAATGTACAGATTTCCGAATGCCTTCCACCGACAATCCTTTAAAACTTAAGTATGAAATGCTTTAATTTTTCATCATTTTATCAACTCGAGTCTCGAGGTTCGGACGATGCAAGAAAAAATACTGCAGCCCGTTATAATAATGTAGTTTCATTTTAACCTGAGCTGCGGCTAGTCCGTTGAATTGTTCTACCCATCGCGAAGGCGTGCATCCTCAGCTGCTAACATACCCCAATTTAATCATTCGTTCATTCATAACAAGGTCTGATTTGATTTGATTTGATGGGACTTCGCCCTCTTCATTTTAATGCCATTTCTGGTTCTTTGTCTTCTCAATTCAACTCCAGGTTTTTGCATCCGCCCATCTCTTTTGAATTTGTTAATTGAGGAACACGCGGGCGTAGCGGTTTCTTACTTGCATTACGAGCCTACTATTATTATAAACAGTTTTCTTATTGACTTTTGATAATGTACTAATGACTTGGTAAGTAGTGGGCGATTCGCTCCCACTTCCCTTTCCTTCTATCATTCTTGAAGCTGCATTCTTTTCAAGAGAGCAACAATCGCACGTTAACCAAACCTTTTTTACCGATAGAAAAAAATAGAAAAATAAGCCCCATTATTGTAATGCCATTTCTGTCAGGAGTCTGAGGTGGCATTTCGCCAAATGTACCTAAGCTGAGCTCCCATTTCCCCATTTGTAATTCCGCCTAATCACCCCCGGTTGCACAAGTCGAATAATGCAAATAACTCGATTTAATTAATATAGTGGGGCTAATCCTAAGTGCATTTACCCTTTAAGGTGCGAGCTGAAATGTTTTTAATGACTGAAGTAGGCTGTGAGGATTGACATGACAAGGATTTAATAAATATGAAATTTCTGGCTACAACAAAGCCTCTTTCGATAGGTAGAATGACCATTGAGTATTGTTACCCCTCTAATAATGGGGTAAATGGTAAATTGTATGATATTAAGGGTAGCATTGTGTTTAAGGGTAGGTTAATAGTGTACTACGGATAGCCAGGTGCAGGGGAATAGGTCAGTGTATTATTCGCCATTTTTTCATCATCAAATTCCACAAGAACTGTCAAAATTTGAGAGACTTTTCCATTAGCCGCACTGACGTAAAAGTTATTATTTTTTCTCAACCCACTCCCAGCTCTACATTTTTGCGCCGATTATATAAAGGGCCGTTTAATTACAAAAGGATGAAGAGTAGTGTTAATGGGTGAAAGAAATATACTTTGTAGTATGAAGGAATGGGCCGCTCTTAAAGGAATATTGACCAATATCAGCCACTCACATTGGCAAAGTAGAGTAATGTTAATGAGTGTAATACTTAATCTGCTTTAACTGCCGAAACATGCACTCACGAGGGAAATGAAACACTTTACAAAAGGGATCGTTTAGGGTCTTAATGAATGAAATTTTTGAGAATGAATAGACTTGTAATTTTAATATCTATTTACTAAATTGCTCCCCCACTTACTCGTACCCTAGTCCTACTACTACTCTCCAATAAGGCTATCAACCGATAGCTTTTTTAAAAAACTTCAAACAGAATCGGCCATATCAAAGGCAAAATCCTAAACTCATTAATTAATTCATAAATAAATTCATGAGAGAATGTAAGGGAGGCTGATTGGAGTGAGATGGAGACTTTTTGAACATGGTGGTGGTGGCCATTGCAATTTTACAAATGAAAAATAAATTAAAACAAGATGCGGCATGGTGTGGTGAAATTGAATATGAAATTTGTGTGCTATTAAAGGTGTTTAAATTATTGAATATATTTCCTATGCCAAGACTGTACAGTTCGAGTTCGGGCAGCTCCCTTTGCGTGAGACATCCAACTGGGGAAAACACTTTCAATTGCTCAATCTCACCCCCTTTAACTTTAAATCTTTGAAATGGGAGAATATTTGTACACATTAAATATCTGCTTTTAATTACATTCAACAAAACAAGTCAGAGAGGCGAGAGAGTGAGGAAATCTATACGTCCTCCTGAAGATGAGTAGGTATCCCTCATTTGCATGAATTTAATTTCTCAAAGACCCCACTAAAGTCAAATAACTCTTAAAATTCTTTGCACTTTGCATAAAGAGCAGCACACTAACCTATAGAATATGAGGAGGGTTGGGGTCTTTTTTCTTTGGGCTTTCAATCATTACATTATGGATATTGGTTACTTGCAAATTTGTCGAGGCGAATCCTGCTTAATTATTTTAAAATTGCAATTTTACTATCAACCAGAATCAGAGAAGAAACTTTCCCATCATACATCTTTCCGCATTTCCTCTGAGGAATATTAAAAAAGCTGCTTTTGAGAGGAAGATGATTATTATTCTGCGTTTTGTACAAACTTGAACCTGAGACCTTATCTTTAGCATGTTCCCGGCCATTTGCAAATATTGCATTGTACAACTTGTTAGTAGTAAAACTCTAATGAGCATTTAAATGAATTATAGTGATTAAAATGCTCGGAGGAAGTGGGTCTTTTCTGGCCTAAGCAGGAGGAGGAACTTTGGTTAATGGGTGAAATAATATATAAGGATCCTACGCTCACGCTGCTTTTTAATATCCTCATCATCCTCTTCTTCCCAATGGCAAAATCTCGACCTAACCTCTGAGATTCTCCACATAGTATTGTACTACTTCTTAACCTCTATATAATCTGTATGGTATGATACAGCAATTTGTACAATATATGGGGATTCTTCAGACGCTGGCTGAGATAATTGCACATTTACTTATATTTCCTTATTTTCATTATTCATTTAAATCATTTTGGGGGAGCTCTCGGGGTTTTCTCTAATTTTGCTCTAGAACTTGCTAGTTTGGGTGCCTAGCCCATTGTCTCGCCCCAAATTCAATTCCAATTATTTATGCAGATTGCAATTGTTCACAATAAATATTAAAAACTTGCATTTCTCTCTTCCTCGCACCCCTACAAGATAAACCTTATAAGCGAGCCTAAGAGTAAGCATGATTGTCCTCTTTTATTTTATTACCTCGATCTTGAAAGCTCAAAGGGCAATTTGCTGAAACGCCTTCAAGTACACTCCCTCGAATTCACTTATACATCCTAGATAGGTATTGGGTGAATTTAAAATATGGATTTTTCCAATATAAATTCGTAACTTGCCCAAAAAGGAACTCACTTAACCCACTAATCCTAAAGTTCCAAAGTTCTTCAAGTTCCTCTTGAGTTTCCTCAAGATCATATAGAGATTATTATTGTGTACTTCCTTCTTTATGCTTTAGGCACAGATACGATGTAGTATGTAACATGGTCAATTCCACCTTAAAAAGTAAAGTTTTTAGGTAAAAGGATGTTCATATGAATTGAACCGTTATAATTATTCAATCGGGACCATTCTTTGATTCCTTTGCTCAAATAAACATGTTAATTTCGAAGCTTTGAAAGCAACGGAATTATGGCTCAACATAATGGATTGTGCTGGGGATTACACGAGTAATTTCGGGGTTGATTGGGAGCGAGCGAGCTTGGAAAATATTCTGTTATTCTTCCCAATAATTTAATGTACTACGATAATATCATACATACTCATATATGTAAGATAGCGAATATCTGATAGTAGTATGTAACGTGTGGACATTGCGTATAAGGATAGAGAGATTGAATAACCTGTATGGGAAATTCTGGTAAAAAATGGAATAAAAAAAATCAAATGGAAATTTCTCTTCGCTTGACTCTCCAACTTGAACTCGAATGGAATGGAATCACTCGATAATTCCAATCAATTCTTGTTCACTTTATGTTTACCCCACTTTTGACTAAATTATGCATGTACTACGAGCACTCGTAGTCTCGTATGATAGTACGATAGTATAGGGGTTGTACATGTAATATTAAATATATTGCGGAAGGGCAACTTGAATCAAACGGAAATTTCCTACGATCAAAAGTAATTGACTCCAACTTTTACCCACAAAATCAATCTGTATATATCTGATCTGATCTGATGTAATTAATAGGTAAGAGTTGTTTTTGCCCATTTATGATATTGATGACGAGACTTGCTGCATTGGATGAATCAAATAGAGATATGCAAAAATGGAGATTTTCAAATCAAAAGCTCATTGAATACCAAAATTACTCCTCTTTCATCTCATCCTCAATTGGCTTCTAATTCCGTTTTTTGATGGGGTATACCCCATCCTTTTTTATGATAGTTTGTGGTTAAATAGGATGGTTATGGATTGTCAACTGTTTCTCAATTGGAAATTGTACATGTAGTTCTCGTACTTGATTGGTTTCCTATAATTTTAAAACCAATTTGGGGAGAAAAATGTGCTATTAATTAACTTCTCCGCGTAAAAACAAGTAAATGAGATTTTTAACAACGGGTAAATATCAGAAAAGTTATGAGGAAGTTGGCCCGTTTGATTTTGATTAATCGATTTATTGGAGATACGACCACTTATGGGAGAAATATTGTTTTTGAACGGTATACCAATGTAATTAGTAAATTCATTTGTAACTCAAATTAGTAGCGGTTATATTAGTAGTATTGCGGAGTATTTCTTTCCTGTATTTTTCAATAGCTGTTCATCCGTATTAGATTGTGCCATTATCTCTAACTCATTATCTTTAACTGATCATTATCGGAATGCTTACAATTAACAGACATCTTTTGATTTGGAGGAATTCTTTTGAAATTAAATGGTCACCTGCACAATTTGCAAGATAAAACTGAGGAGGATATTTTTTATATTGGATTTCATTAGAGTCAGTATTGTTTAGCGTGCTACAATTCGAGTGATTGATTTTTTTTATATTTTGGCATGTTTAACCTTGTCAATTGTCCGAAGGGATGGCTTGATGTTTTGATCAAGCGAGAAGCACAGTGCTAGGAACTGATTCAAGTTTGCAAACTGAAATTGAGAGAGATCATTCATAGATCCCTAGTGCTCAGTCCCGACCCCATTCTTATTCAGATAATGCATTGATCATGATCTAGATTAATGGATCTGTCGATGGTCAGTCTGAGAAATACAAAGTGTGCAAAGTGCGAGGAAAAACGATTGCATTCTCTCTATCCATTATTAGATAGAAATATTTAATAAAGGTTTAAATTTAAGCCTTAACCTTGCTAAAGTATTGAAGGGGACAGGTGCATTTAATTTTAAATTGAGTCTCTCAAGAAAACGCTCATTTAAATATTCAGGATGTGCTGAGGTGCTGAGGTTTAAACTCTAAATTCATTATAACTTTTCGAGGTTCAAAGTTTTCTAATAAGAAATGCATTGTGATGAAATGTATAAATTCTACATTCAAGGATATTGGTCAAATTGAGGGAGATAGGAAAATAGGAAATGCATTAATATCTTAAACGGTACCAGATCCTATTTAAAACATTAAAGACTCGTAGCACATTGCTTTGAAACAATCTTGTTACTGTACAAATTAGTAGATTTTAATAAAAGTTTTAAAAACATTATAAAACGTGAGGCTTGTATTATATTCCAATGTCAATATTTGTACAGGATGCATTCTTCAGCGGAGGCTCT
>JAAZTK010002922.1:0-10231 GCA_036507255.1 Megalothorax incertus | reverse complement strand
GAATTAAAAAATAAATACTCTCCTTTCAGAACTACAGAATCAAGACCAGTATATCAAAGGGAATTCTGAGACTTCAACTTCCTTCTCCTTCACCCTATCTTAAGTGTATTTGTACTACAATACTACAATACAAACGATAAAGTACGATAAGTTTACAACAAATGAATAATTTAAATTGTGGGTTTATTCACGGCTTTAAAAGCAAAAGTTACTATACGTAGAAATAGAATATTGTTGATTTTATACACCCCATGATCCATCCTACCCCGAGAATATCACTATATCATACGAAATACAAGACATTTTGCACAAATTAATTCCTGGTTGAATTTCAAACCCAGATTTATTAACTTTTATTTAGATATAAAGTGTATTTATAAAGTATATTTGTTAACATATCATTTTGCACTCGACTTCCTTGTTTTTGAATCTTATACCAAGCTTAGAACCTTGTTATACAGAGTATTACACATCACCGTTTGCGTATACATTTTGGATATTATATTTTTATGCATAATAGTACCTATTTAGCATTCCTTTTTTCTTTGATATGCTAAATTGTATGTAAATAAATGGATATACACTGCATATAAGCTAGTAGTAGGTATATACGATTATATTATTAATATTATCGCAGTAGCTGGACGATCTATTATTTGTAGGGATAACCTGTCATGCTTGAAATCAAACTTATATTTAAGTAAAGATAGGAAATATATAGGTAATTAATGGCCTAATTTATTAAATTAAGCATTATGTGCATTATAACAAAATGAGTAGTAGATAGATACGATTTAATTAACCTTAAGGCACACTTGACAAAAAAAAACTAGCAATAGGCACAGCCGATTGTTATTTAAATATCCTATCTTATACTAGGTAATTTGAGAATTTTTTTTTAAATCGAATGTTTGGGGGCTTTGCCTTTGAGAGAGTCGAGATTCATATTTAAAGAATGTCATTATAATGATGTGTGAGCTCATTTGCAAATTCTGTAAGTTCTCCGAGACATTTCTGGAGACCATCAAGATGGAATTGAAAGTTTGAGGATATTTTATTACAATACTCATCAGCAGCTTCCACTCCAGAGTCCTCTGATCCAGATAAATCTATAAATTACAAATTCATAGTATAAGAATTTGAGCTCGCGAAATTTTTTTCAAGGATGATCTTACCATCACTTTCAAAGGAAACCGTTGATGAGGACCTCTCCACCTTTTTCTTATTGAGAGGAGCGAGTGAATCCTCCTCTGAAGAATTATTTGCACCCCAAACTAGCTTATTTTTAATCTGATTGATGCTGTTAAAGAATTGGAAGAGGTCGATGGTAGGTTTCTTCTCGAGCTGGTTGTCCATCAGCCTAATTGGGATGAGTACATTCTCATTCATAATCTCTACAGCTTGTTCGAATGATTGGATGGTGGAGATGAGGCATCCCTAATAAACCAAATTAAATTTTAGAGTTAAAATTAAATATTTAGAGGTAATTTGATCATTCTTACATGGCTCTGGAATTCAGTCTTTCGCCAAAGTCCATTTGAGGAGTTATTCCTTGTGATATTTCTGGAATTTAATAAAAAAATCAATGTTAAAAAATTAATGGCTCATCAATTAAAGGATTCCTCCTTCCATTCACCTCTAAAACAATTTAATAACTTGTGGGAATTCCTCCAATTTGTCAAAATTAGGTGGGGGTTTGCATTTTACACACAAATCCCCATTAAAATCTAATATTGCCCCTACTCAGCTCTATATTCCTACGGTCTACCTACCTACTATTAAAACAAACAAATTGCATCCTAATAAAAAAAGATAAAAAAATGAATGCATTAAAATATCTAAAGCTTTAACTTGAACTTGTATCATATCATATAGCCGTATGGCTATTAAGTCGAGGGGAAAAATGCTCCGATAATTTAACATCCAATCATTTGGAGGCTGATGGAACATGACATGACTTAAATATTAAATTAAAACCTCCTCTCTTCGTCCTCTGGCTCCTTTTTTTACTTATATAACGTGCTAAGCAGCGGCGGAATGGCTTGCCAATTGTAATATGTATTCATAAATGCGATATAGGGTCCCAAAAACTCTCCTCATTTCTAAACTCCTACCTACTAGTTCACAAATTACATATATATTATATATTGTATTTTTACATAAGCAAATTAATATATGCTTTTAGTTTCTCAAGTTCAATGTCAATGAGTAAGCTACACTGTAGCTGCTACAGTACAGTAGTAGACCGAGATTATATAATTTTGCATTTTTATGGGCCTGTAAACTTGTCAGTTGAAATCAAGTTAAATTTGAATATTTCGAGGATGAATGGAATCTTTTGATATGCATATTTCAAATGCAATAGGTTTCAGTATTTGCAAATTAAATAATTTAAAGCTAGATTTGCAGAATGCACTTGTAATATTCTGCTGGATATTACAATATCTACAGTAGTTTTAAATCCCTGGATTATTCTGGATATTCTCGAATCTGGATACAATTGAATACACCATGTAAAAGTAATACTATTGTAGTTGCACTTATATTGAGTATCTAGCTGTACAGTATTGCAGTACGATAGTTAAAGTAGGTACTTATCCTAGAGTACTAGTATTGTATTATATTGTACCATGATGGTATCAGCTAAGTACTAGATGAGTATATCGTAGAGAATGTCCGTTGTACACGTGCTCAAATGTCTCGGCTCTCAATTTGAGAGTCTCAAAGGCATATGATGGTATATTAGTATTACTACTACTACCTTACTCATCACTCATCAGTATATGGCTGAGCTGCCCTTAAAATATTAAACAAATCTACAAAAAAATTTTTAAAAAACGGAAGCTTTTCCCAAGCTAGGGATTTAAAATTTAAATCCCTGGCCAATGTCCTTGTGAAGGTTATGCAGATATTCTTAAAGATTTCATTAAAATATTTAACAGATCCTGAGGAAGACTCTTCCGATTTCAAATGAAATAATTTAAATTTCTCGACTGCAGTACTACAATACCACTATTACGAATACTAGGTTATGTAAACCAAAAAAAAATAATGCAATCTTATGCAATTTGTGTGCAAATCTTTACTTACCCCGAAGATAGGTTTGAAGAATCCTTCTTCTTGTCCTTGGCGGCGGTGGTAGAGGTCTTCGAATTGGCCAGATAGCAAACATCATGCAATAAATGATTCTCCATCTTGACTTTGGGGCTTAGTTTTTGCAAAAAAAAATTCTACAAAATACAAAATATTCAATGGATAACTATTGAATTTGGAGAGAGACCAGCTCGTCGACGCTCAAATGAACACTCTTCGACTTTTTAACACTACTCCGCTTTATATATCCCCTATTGTAATATCCTACGTACTACTACTATTACAAACTACTAGATAGCTAGTTAATAAGCCCATCTGGGTTTAACCCATTCCCTTGCCCAACTCCTCCTAAATTATCCTTCAACATTGGATGTACTAATGGCCGTATAGTACGATACTAGTAGCTAGTAGTATGGGGAAAAATCAGCTACCTTTAAAGTGTTTAAAGCATGATGCATGATGCTCTATAAAAAAAATTTATAAACTTAAAGACGGAATGGTGGTTTGGAGCTTTTATGGATAAATCCTCCTATCCAGAGTGCATAGGTAGAGCTTCAATAGACCGCATGGACATTATAGCATCATTGCATAGAAAGGGTCAGTTTAAAGCATTCTTGAAACAAGCCTGGAGGAAGGTTCTCCAGCCTCCTCCTCCTCCGCCTCCTTTTGATCGTACGATATTTACATTCCAGTTATTCCTGTATCAATTTACACAAAGTCTTATCTGAGACTTGTCATTTCGACACAATTCCATTCATTCTTCGGGTTAAACTTTTATTGTTCTGCCTGCAGCTAGTTGCAACTGACCCAGGGAGAGTCTGTCGCATGCAACATAAATTTTATCAAAATCATGCCATTACATTATAATATTAGTTTCAAACCCCCTATCCCGGGCTTTTGCAAAGTCAGACTGCCTGGGACTATTGCAAATTATGTAGAAGGTGGGCCCATATGATCATTTGGGGAGCGAATGACCAACTCCTGCCCATCGTCTTCAGCTGAGGATGTCCAGGAAGAAGTTGAGCTAGCCTTACACGTGCCTCCACCCTTTCAATTTCAAAATGAAAGTAGATATTTAAGTCTGAGAAGTGAGCTCACTTGCATAATTTAATTAGTTATCCATCATACGAGGGCCGGATCCTATAAATAGATTAGAGTCTGGATCTACAGATCTGATAAGGACTGGAAAAAAGAAACTTGTGAGACAAATCTAGTTAGTAATACTACTATACATATGTAATATGTTACATATTCAGATATTTCGCAATTTAATAGGGATAACATTTAACTTTGATTTTGCATTAGGGGGGAACTGACCCTTTGATATTGGTTTAAAATAATCGAGAGAGGACAAAAAGGTCATTTGAGAAATTCTCCGAATTGAACAATACATTGGTGGCGGGGCTTTTTGCCAGTTTGATTTGAAATTGGGGTTTTTTGAGCTTTTTTATCTGAAACATTTAACTCAATAATTAATGCATTTACTTTGATATGGACAGATTAGATAGATAATTGAATTGGACTATCTGAACTTGTGTAAAATGGTGTAAATTGATCGTGCTAGAAAACATTGTATTCGATAATGGTATAAATAGATTTATTGAATTTAAGGGCCATTGTTTTTCAAATGCAATCTGATAAAGATGAAATATATGAATAATGCATAATATGACAAAATTTGAGTTTTATATAAAATCAAATCATCGGTATTTAATTTATGGATTTTGTAGCTGTTATACTACGATATAATTGGCCAATGCAAGCTTCAAAAATTATCTGTAAAAATAATCTTGAGGCTTTTTTTGCATTAAATTGTTAAAATTGAATACAATTTATTTAGGGATATCAAAAATTCCAGTAATTGAAGGCGGATTTAAAGGATAAAGCACGTGCAGAATAGTAAATAAATTTACCCTAGGTCAAAATTGGTTTAATATCGTAATAATATAGTAATTATACTGGAGGAAATATCCGTAATTGGTCTGAAAGTTCATAAACTGAAGAATGGATCTATAATTGCAATGTTCGTGGGATTCCCTTTCGGAAATCTTATTCTATTCTAATTACCCCTTTTTTATTATGACGTCAGGAAATGGTGTTTATCTTGGGATGGCCCCTCATAATAAACGGCAAATGTGCTTGCGACTGCCTATTGTACTGATAAAAATTTTAAACTATTTAATTTGGCATTTATGTAATAGGATTTTTAAAAGATTCGGAATATTCTTGGCCATAAAAATCTCAAAATATTTATTAATGATAACTTGATAAGAAATGGATGAGTAAACGACGGAATTTTGAACAATGATTTATATATTTTTATTTTAATTAAAATTCTGGATTAGGTAAAGTTATACAATACAATATTCAAGTCCATATAATCTTAACCCGTAACCCTTTTTTGTGCAAATTACATAAATAGAATCATGCAAAATGTAGCTTATGATAGTAAGTAATACAATAAGTACGATATATTAAAGGTTAAATTTTAAAAGTACAGTATTATTTGTATCTCTAAGTATTCCTGATTAGATTAAAAGGTTAAATTAAATCAATATACTGTCTAATCTGCAAGTAGGGCTGGGATCCAAAAAAACCATCGGAGCAATCGGCTTAGAAAGAAATCCCAATTTGGATCCGAAAAATTTTGGAATTGAGATCGGAATCATCGGATTGCTTTCAATCTTAAAATTTCACATGATTCGACCTGATTTATCTGAACAATCCGACGGATTTCAATGCCCCGATGCTTGGGATCAGATTGAAATTGATCCGAGTTCAATCCGAGACTCCGAGTGTTCGGAGAATTAGATTGAATCCTCCCCAATCCCCATTAATCCGTTTCGGATACTGTTTGAAACCAAAATCGGATTGGGAAACTTGGGATCCCAGCCCTAATCCCAAATAATAGATTCTACCTTTAGATCCTAAGTCTAAGCTACTGATATTTCACATTAGATCCTCACTCCTTTCGATTAGATTTAAATGCAATCCTTTCCCATTAACCTGTATGAAATTAGAAATGTCTCCGTCCAAATGTACGGCGTCGCCCAAAAGGCTTTCGTCCACCATTTGCATATCCTCCTCCGAAATGGTATTTCAGGGGCTATTGAATAATTAATTTTAAAAATTCTATTGTAAAAGAGTTCATTTTATCATAGTCCTTACAGTCAGGTATCGCTTCTTCTCCTTTTGACCTCCAAGTCCTCCAGATCGGAAGCCTCGGAATGCTCCGAACCGAAATTTCATAGGATTTGGATCATACTTTTTGACAGTCTCAAGGGCATGACCTTTGTGTGACATGAGGGAGACTGGTGGAGATGTTTCAAATCCGGAAATATCCAAATCTTTATAAAAAAAATCAATTTGTAATATTTTTCTTTCCAAAAGGGGAGGAATTACCATCATTTATGTATGCTTCCCTAATGTCTCCGCCTTTCTCACCATCCAATTTATGAATATGTCTCTTCTCCTGCTGTTCCTCCTCCTCCTCCGCCTTCTCCATGTCAGGGAAATGAGGGTGGTGGCTACGAAAAAGTGCCAATGGCTCATCCTCGTAAGAGAACCCATCAGATTCCTCCGACTCTACCTGAAATCTTCCAGAATTCATTTGCGCCGTTAGCATTGCTATAAAATTATCCAAGGATCCTCTGTCAACAATTATGTCCTCTTCAGATGACTCTGGACTGTAAAACACCGGGGATGCTATATTTCTATTGAAAGGGGAATGTTAATAGGCCTGGGGTTAAATTGAATTGGATTTAATGATAATTGGTCAACCTGGAGAAATGAGGGCTTCTGATTTCTCGATTGGAAGCTACTGGAATGTCTTTTCAAAATCATATATAATTATTACATTTATCAAGTAATTGATTTGGATGACTTACTGGGGGGTGTTGAGGTAGTTAATCTACCCAACTCCATTTCCAGACCGTTCCCTGAGCTGGAGATTTAAAAAAAATAACCCTTAATCCAGATTTATGAGAAATTGTAATCCAGATTCTTCTTATTATGTAAATGTAACTCGTAATACATGCGAGTATAATTTAATAGGCTAATATTATGCGTGGGTATTTGGATTTTGGAATAATGTAGCTTATAAATAACTTGTAACTAATCTTTATCATTCATAGGGCTGGGAACCGAATTTCCGAAATCCGAAGCTAAATTCCCACCCCCTCCGATCCGATTTCGGATTGAACGGATTCGTATTCGGGTCGAGGGATGATTCAATCCGATGGCTCCGAACCCTCAGATTAAATTCCTATCAATTTCAATTCGATCCCAAGTGGATCACTGAAATCCGTTGGATTATTTGGATGAATCTGGTCGGATGAATGTCCTAATTTTTAGATTCAAACCGGAAATATCCTTTAATATCCTTTAATATCATTTGATTTCAATATAAAAACTTTTGTGTGTCCGAAAAATTTCGGACCCAAAGCCGGATTTTAAATCTTGGGATTGGGTTTTCTAATTTGTATCCCAGCCGATTTAGGATTGATCCGACGGATTTAAAATCCCAGCCCTAATTAGATATTTAAGAAGAGTTGATTTTGCATATACGGATATAAACTTTAATAAGAAAGAAAGTTCCCTTACCTCGACTTTTCTCCGTCTTTTCCAGGATGAGGAGGAGGAAGGATTAACCATTGGGTAAATAGAAAGTTTAGTAAATAAAATGATTATTTAAGGTACTACTTAAAATATGTACCTACTTATCTCATAGCTAGTTACTCTATTATTGTTTTTATCGTAGTACAGATATATACGGTTATTCCGGTTAATTATTCTAATCCTAAGTATCCTTAATCTTGAGTAGGAAGCATATACTACAGATACTAATGATCAAATCATTCATAAACATAATACATCCTAAAAATTTTAAAGTAAGGATATGTAATACAAAATACGCTATACATTTGGGCGTTCAAGTTGGGATTAAAATTGAAATTAAGTGATTTGAATTGGGATTCCCAATTTGGGAATAATCTCTTAAAATTGGAAAGGAAATGCTCGGATCTCTTGATTAGTTTTAAGATATAAAACTAATTAGATAATAGGCAAAATCTAAGTGCGAATGCTATTAAATCGCAACCTTCTGCATTGATCTGAAATTAATACATGCAATTTATAATGAATCAGATCCAAAATCAATCAAAATCAACTATAAAACTATTTAATCCAATATTTTACACGTTAAAAAAATGTAAGGCGTTCTGAAAAATCTATTCTGTATGCAGATTCGAATCAGATACCTACTAGACTATTTAATTAGGATTAGGTATCAGTCTACCTATATAGCTGTACTGCGAATGTATTGTAGTACATACGACTCGACTCGTATAATACGAGTAACAAGATGAGATTGTCTTAATTTAATATTGGCATATGAAACTTGACATATATTTGTAAAATACCTACCTTTTTGCGGATTAATCGGACTGCTTTTTGCCAAATTCACTAGTAAAGCGACCATAATAATCTGAATAATTTTTAAGGTCATTTTGGACCAGAATTGACAATATTTTAATATACGAGTATACTGTATAAGTTAGCTATCTATCGAATAGGGGTACAAAATCAAATATAAATGTAAATTATGAATAATTAAAGCTTTAGGATGATACTATTAAATTTTATCTGTATTTTATTGTCGGGTAAGATAATATATTGGTAAGAATTGGGTAATTCGGACAAAGGCGAGACTCGGGTTGGGAATGAGGGATTCCAGGATTCGGGTCTCCGGTTTTATTGCTTTAAATTGTAACCTTCAAAGGGCTTTGAAATTTCAAAGTCTGAGACGCATCTGTGCAGAATGGCTTAAGATGGGCCAATATACACATATTGTTCAATTGAAATTGAACTTTATGGTGAGCATCAAATCAGAAATGGGGTTTGATCTTTGATTAAAATCCCTAATTGAAATTTTAAGTACCTACAGAGAGATTATAGGAAAATACATACAGGAAACAATTTAGAATCCTTAAAGGCTTTGAAGTGGCCCAAATCGCTTTAAAGGAACGTGGTGGGCGTATTATTCCTCTTGAACTTAAATTAATACTACCCTTAAACCGTTTATATGCAAAATATTTATCTAATATCCTATATTCTATCTAATTAATATTTAAAATCTAATAACAGAGCCTATTTACATTTGGCGTATTTCAAAAGGACCTAAATTGCAGTTAGGGCTGGGATCCGATCTCCGAATATCAAAATGTCGGATCAATTAGATATTATATCGATATCGGATTGGATCCTGGATCCTGGATAGAATCTCCCAATCCGAAAAGTTTGAATCGAAATCGGATGGTTTGAATTTTAAAATTTCACATATCCAACCAGATTCCAAACAATCCGACCGCGACCTCGAAATTCCAAATTGGAATTTCCAATCCGAGGGCGAGGGTTCGGCCGAATCAGATTGAAATCCCCCCTAATCCCAAAAACTCGTACTACAATCCGAAATCCGATTGGGAAAATTTAGTTTCGGATTCCCAGCCCTATTTGCAATCTTTGAGACTCTTTTTAAAAAAATCCGATTTTTAAGATTCTGGAAACCCCTTTAAAGTTCAATTCTTTCCCAATTAAATAAAGGGTTATAGGGCTGAAATACAATAGGATTGTATTCTTGAATCCTACCCATTGAACCCCTCAGAGTACCTTTTAAAATTCGATAAACGATCCCTATTTCTGTCAATTTGTAAACTATTCTAGTAATATATGATATCGTATGTATAGCGTAGGTGGAAAGAAATGTGAATAATTTATAATGCAATCCTCTTAGGCTCTTATGAGGATCAATAAATAAATATCATTAAACAATTCTTTTGTATACTTTTACATTTAATACACGATTTTTAATCTACAGCTCCGTACTTTGAGTGTTTACAAAGGATATTTTTATTTTATGAAATAAATGCTTTTAAAATCTTGAGGAAAAAACCTAATCTCAAATAAATACCTACCTACAATACGTAATATACAAATATCGAATGAATAAAATTTAAAGATATTTAAAAATCGGATATTTGCTGTATGAAAAAAGTATAAAATGATTTATTCCATTTTTAGCCCGTTCTCTCAATTTAAGAAAAAAACGGGCTATAGTTTTCGGAATGTCCGTCCGTCCGTC
>JAAZTK010002921.1:0-10235 GCA_036507255.1 Megalothorax incertus | reverse complement strand
TTTGAATTTATTAAAGGATTTTGAAGCAGATTTTTAATTTTTTATGAATTTTAAATGAATTTTTTAGATTTTTCCAACGGGTGAGAATAAGGTTGTACTTCCCTGCAATTTACAACGTATGATTTGGGTATGTAAATGCCATTTGAATTGAATTTTTGAAGATTTACAAGTGTTTTTAAATGCAATTTAATTTTTTCAATGGGGATTTAGAACGTGCAAAAGATTTTTCACATAAACAAACGGGCTCCAACTGATCTCAACCCACTTAAAGTCATCGAGGGTGTGGATTCACTCTTGAAAAAATGTGTAATTGTCAACGGAGAGGATCGACTCTCGAAGCAAACTAATGAGAATGCTACACTACTCTTCCAATGTCTTATCAGATCTACCCTATGCACCAAGCGAGTTGCAGAAGAGTAAGTTGGCTTATTAAATTGAAAAAACGGTTTTTTTCAATGGCTTTTTTTCTAAAATTAAATTAGGTTTCGCCAATCAACAGAAGCTTTCGAGTGGCTCATTGGAGAGATTGAAACTCGGTTCCAACAAGCTCAAGTCCAGCCTGGGGAGATGGTTGGGGCTCTAGCTGCTCAATCCCTCGGAGAACCTGCCACACAAATGACGCTGAATACTTTTCATTTTGCTGGGGTCTCTTCAAAGAATGTTACACTTGGTGTGCCACGTCTAAAGGTACGTTCCTATTAATTCTACGTGTAATTTAGGGCATATTACAATCATATAGTATATAAAATCGGCACATTTGAATTTTAAAACGTTTTAAAAACTTTTAATTGCATTTTTGTGATTTTTGGGCCGTATTTTAACGATTTTTTACGAAATAAATGCAACAAAATAATAAATTAAATTATTTTTCGCCCTTGCAGGAAATTATCAACATTTCCAAGAGGCCAAAAGCACCCTCCCTCACTGTATTCTTAACTGGAGCAGGTGCACGTGACGCTGAGAAGGCCAAGAATGTCCTCTGCCGCCTCGAGCACACGACCCTTAAAGTGACAGCAAACACTGCAATCTATTACGATCCAGACCCTCAAAACACCGTCATCTCCGAGGATCAAGAATTCGTCAATGTTTACTACTAAATGCCAGATTTTGATCCAACACGTCTCACCCTGGCTCCTTCGTATCGAGCTCGATCGAAAGCGAATGACGGACAAGAAGCTTACAATGGAACAAATTGCAGAAAAAATTAACGCCGGCTTCGGGGATGATCTAAATTGTATATTTAATGATGACAATGCAGAGAAACTTGTCCTCCGAATTCGGATAATGAATTCTGAGGATGGTTCCAAAATGTTTCAAAATGTTAACCTTTTCTCAATAAACTCAAGAATCTCATGCTAGGAATTTTGCCAAATGAATTAATTAATTAATTCATAAGAAAATTAGGTCAGATTTTAGTTTCTTTTGATTAATTAATTAATTAGTTAATATCGACATGGTCAAAGGGCCGTAGTTCGTCGGGGACCCCCTGGGCCCCATCGTTTTTTTAACTTATACCAACGTTCCTTATATAACCCATCCCTCTGCCAAGTTTCATGTCAATAGGTCAATTAGAACTTGTTATTTCGCTCTCCTCTATTTAGTGCCTTTTAACACGGGGCTTATGGGAATACGGCCACCTTCAATAATTATTTAGCGAAGACCCTGGGCAGTTGGGGCTTTGATATTCACAAATTAGCCTTATAAAAGCTTAAGGGACCGTTGATCAAAATTTCAAATAGCTAGCTTATTTTTACAATTTCGAAGCCCACTTTAGCTGGTTGCCGGTTGCCATTGTAAATTGATCAGAAATGGCAGAACGTCGACGTATGTGTGACCCCTGTGACCCACGACCTACTCGAAGACAATGTCCTGAACCTGACACTGTCCCTGTCTCATTTAAAGTTTATGGCCTTGAACTACCCAGGTTTGAAACAATTTAAATTTCTATCAATTTTGGAAAGCATCTTTTAGAATTTATTCCTCTAGACGTGTCTGGGACATTCTCCTCAGCCTTGGGGTTCTATTGGTGCTGATTTTCCTAATTCTTGGTGCATTTCTTGGTAGGTACTACTTTGTATTGTAGTACGTAATTTGTAGATTGATTTTTCAAAAATTTCCCAAATTGTACCTATTTTGGGGAATAATTTTAGAAATCCGGGAGCATATTTATGCAACACGTGAGAACTATGCATGCCATCTTATGGGAGCTAGGCTGGAGTCACTGGAACCAATGTATCAAAATGCTCCTACCTGTCTTCCAAAGGGTTGCTCTCAATTCCTCGGGTTCAACATTTTTTGTGACGAGACTTATTCCCCTTCAAGTATTTTAAAGGTACCTAATAATTACACTCATGGTCTTCCCGACTATTTGGTGGTATTGTCACTATTTTTTAATCAATAGGTTGGCAAAGAAGGTTGGTGTCTTGAGAGTGACAAAGCCAAGATTATGATCCGTCTGTCTCAACCCTCCCTCGTACGGGAAATCTGGATGTCCTCAGGGTCAAATTGGCATTCCCCCGGAAATGTTTATACTGACACGATCCGCGAATTTGAAATTATCGTAAGCCTATACGAGTAATAGCCTTGAGGTCAATTTAAATGTCAATCTGATCTACCCTATATTAGGGATTTGATGGGAATCGGAGTTTAATATTCAGCAAAAATCTCAAGATGGAACGCTGGGTTGGACTTCAAAAATTCAATTTTAGCCAGGTATTAATTCATAAAATCCCAAATCCCATAAACTTTTGGGTGGAAAATTATTTTTTTTGGCAGCCTACCGAGAGTTATCCAAGGGTCGATTACATTCTACTTGATGTCAAATCCAACTACGGAGCATCAGAAACATTCCTCAATCGGTTTGTGGTTATGGCCGTGAAAGAAATCCCAGAATGCAAAGGAATTTGCCCATTAAGATTTTAGATTAAAATTTGGGACAAAATCCAACTCATTAAATCCTTCGAAAAAAAGCAAAAATTAAACAAATAATTTAAGAATGTGAATTCTCAAAGAATATTTAAAATATTCACTTTACCGATATAGGTATATTATTTTTTTTAAATAAAATGGAAGTAAATGGAATTGGCTACACGGTTTGCCGGGTTTATTAATTATTTGTCAAATCATAACATTATTATAAATGCGATTTGTATAAGTGTGATTCAAAAAATTTCTAGTACCTAAAAGTACCCATATTTAAATTTAAAAAGCAAATATTAAAGTTATAGTTTGATTAATGATAAAAAGATAGATAATTAGTACAGTTTCTTGATCTACATAAGCAAAGGGTCCGACTGAAATCCTAATTGGTTGAAATGACCTCAATACAGCCAGATTATACTCATGTCGACGGCTCTTTTTATTTGCATAAAAAGTCAGAGTTGAGAACTTTTGATGTCGAAGGAAATTCTTGGAACTTTCAAAGATTTTTGCAGCCCATCTAAATGCTAGGAATATCCAAACCACATTGACAGATATGTGTAAGGACAGTGGAACAAGGAGAGAACCGTGGAAAGTATCATGCATTTTGATGACAAAACATAGGCTTGTTATTATTACTGTCCCACTCAATCCCACTGCCGACAAAATCCCCCACCCCCCAAATGTCGAGCTAAAGGATTGTTGGATTAGTAAAAGACGCCGATATATTTTAAATTGGATTCGTGTTGAGAGCCGAATTCTTGGAGAGCTTGAAATTTAAATCAATCAATCACGTAAATTATTGTAGAAACTATTGTAAATCTTACTTTAGCCTTTGGAGTGCATCATAAAATAGGTCAGCGTAGATTATCAGTAGAGATAGTATAGAAAAGGAAAATTATGGGTCCTTGAAAAAGCATATAGCATTCGAAAAGGCCATAAATAAACCTCCAAATCAGTCCGATGTCAACGCCAAAAATTGCGCTAAGAATATTTGTTGGGCTCTCCGGGTTGAGAAAGTCTGGGAGTGAGAATATAATGGAAACTAAAAATATCCTAAAAGCTTTGAATAGGTTTCGTCCATTGATGAATTTCGAATGTTCTATATTTGAAATTATTAAATTTTACAAATTAATATAAAAATGATATTTACCTGTACAAGTATCGCTTCCGGATTCTGTCTCATAAGCCGAAAATAGAATATTTGAGAATTTAATTAATTCTTTTCTCATCACTGCATCAAACAAATGTGAATTAAATGCGGCTAGATGCATTATACAAAAATTGATTTCTTTAAAGAGAAGTGCGATTGAAATATCTTGATGGTATGATAATGCATATTTTAGCATTAGGAAAATTTTTAGGGATCTGTATACAAAATTTACTAGCATTTGGATAAAGTAAAGATCGAGGTCAAGTCGAGGAATTTTTCCATGAAATCGGAAGAATTTTTCATCCCAACCAAATCGCATAATGCGATTTTGCATTAATAGGGACACGAGTTTCTTCAATTCAACAAAATCACCCTCTTTAATAAACATTTTTCTAAAATTTTTAAATCATGAATTTGCAAATTAAACAGAGGAACAGGTTTTGTTCTCCCACTAGACTTTTGTCTAATAAAAATTGTAGGTATTCAATTTATTTAATTTTTAATTAATTTTTAATAAGTCGCAAAATTATTTTGTTGACATCATTCGGTATATGTAAGTAATTATAATTATTATTTATCAATATTATAAATAATTAAAATTAAAAAGAAATTGGTTTGAATATCGACTAGTATGTATTGACGTAGGTATGCGAGTTAAACCTTATGTCCAAATTAAAATTACAAAGTTTCATAGCAGGTACCGTTCTGTAAATAGTATCTATATTAAAAATTAGGATTACAGAAAAATAAAAATGTTAATATATTTTATTTTTTTGTACCTACTGATATTAGAGCTTGTAAACATCATTTTTTTAATAATATTTATTTTATTTAAAGAGAATAAATTAATATATGCATTTAATATTAGAGCAGGAAATGAATAAAAAAAATTATAAACACAAATCTCAAATTCTCTCTTTGAACTTGAACTTGAATCATATTCCTTTTTCTTTGATTTAAATAAATATACATGGAAGTGGAAATAAAAAAATGTGAACACGGAATTGTTCCTGATGAAAATCCTATGAGAAATTCACTGAAATTAAAAATATACGTTCAATATTTGTATATTATTCCTTCCTATTTTTCCTCTCTAAAATAGTATATAAATAAAAATTTTCTTCCAATAATAAACATTCAATTAGAATTCCTCCACCTGAATAGTTGAATTTATTAAATTTAATTGATTTCCAAAATATCGAGTTAAATTTAATAAAGTTCAAATTTTCAGACCAAAATGAAATTCTCATCCTCATTTGTAAGATTTTTATTTTAAAAATAATATTAATAATTTATTCTTATTTTTTTAGGCCATCCGTTCTTTTCTCGTCATCTTTCTACTATTCCTCTTTGTTGATATGAGCTCTGGATTCCCTTGCGGTCAAAATTGTGGCGGAGGTGGAGGAGCAGGTCAATATGGAGCCCCAGGGGCATCTGGCGGAGCTCAAGGGGCGGGATCAGCACTTGGAGGGCAATTAAGTTCAACAATAAAAGGAGGACTCGAGGATATGAAAAAGGTTAATAAAATATATATTTTTATAAAAGAAAAAAATACCTAATTAATATTATTTATTCAAAAGATTATGATGGGCATGATGTCACTTCTTAACCGATTCAAGAGGAAGGATTAAATGGAATTCTCATTGAATTATTGTATTTATTTATTATTTATTATTCATTACTTATTTAATCAAAATGTAATCATGCATTAAATTATAATTATAAGTAGTATATTCGTATACAAATACAAATATGTATACACATCTAAAATAAAATCCTTCAAAATATTATAGGTACGTCTAAAATGTGTTTTGTATTAAAATATTTATAATATACTACAAATGTATTCATATTGTAACGGGGGGAGGATTGGTTCGCTACTTAAATCCCCGGGAGATATAGGTCAGGGAGAGCACTCGCTTTATAAGGCTATGTAAAAGGTGTTCCGTCCCGGAGTTCAAACCAACACTTTATCCAATCGCAGGAGATGAGCTAATTAACTAATTTTAACCGGAAGTACAAATAAATGATGAACACAACTTCGGGCTTCGTCTCAAGTTTATGAACAAATAATTAATTAACTTTATTTTAACTTTTAATTCAACTTTGGAACAGGATAGCGACTTATAATTGTACGGGACTAATTAGATTTACGACTGGCTTACGACTGATTAACGACTGTTGACTGATCGACCGCTGATCGGAGAATGATCGAAGACTGATTGATTACTGGTCAACAACTGATCGGCAACTGATACTCGACTGATCCTTATTCTAGGGCGCACAGGTGCTTTTATAGTTCTAGAGACGCGTTCCTTTACTCGAACCTGATTGGCTAATAACTAAATGAACTTTGGACTTAATACTTCAATGTACAACTAATAAACATCTATGCATAGATCGAAATAATAATAAACATCTATGGATAGATCGAAATAATAATAAACATCTATGGATAGATCGAAATAATAATAAACATCTATGGATAGATCGAAATTATACTAAACACCTATGGATAGATCGAAATTACGGCAAATATAAATACTTTACGTTACAATATGTATAATATTAAACCCCAAAATTTATATAAATAAAAATTATGTCACTGGCCCATCATCCCCATTGGGTTCATCCGGAAATTGAAGTTTTTTCACAGGATTTTCCAAATATTTCCGGATTGATGGTTGATTGGGATCAGGTTTTGCATTTGAGGATCCTCTTTTTCTCGGGGTTTTTTTGCTACTTCCAGGAGTTGGCGTACTTTGACCCTTTGGCAAGGATTGGGTTTTATTTTGAGATGAATCAGAGAATTCCTCTGATGAAGTATCTTTTTCCAATTCAATTTCATCAATCTTGAAAGGTATATTCCAATCTTTGAAAGTCTTTTTTATTGAATTTAGTTCTAGCTTCCCTATTAGCGTGTCAAAATTTGATCTAAAAGGCTCCGTTAAATTCTTAATGAAATTTGGAAAAGATTTGTCAATTCCTTCAAAGCCAATTCCTAATTTCAGATCCACGCTTTGATTAGCATAAAGCAGTTTTGTTGTAATTCGCCCCTCGCAAGTAAACAATCCCAACTCAATAAGTTTTCCCCAGATAAAATCCGCCAAAATATCAAGATCAAACCGTGGGGTAGCAAAAACCGAAGAAGGCATGAGTTGTATCAAAAGATTTTGATCTTGCATTTTGAGAAATTCCCGAATATATTCTATTGAGATCTTCCATTTCTTATTCTTTTCATTTCTTAAGCTCGCCCTTTCCGTTATATCAGGAATAAGACCGTATATTAAAGAATAACCTTTTCGGAATTGATTTTCAAAATCTGATTCATTCAAAATTCCCAAATTATCCAGAGTTTGCTTGTTTTTGTTTTTTTCTGAATGTTGGGAATATTTCAAATATATTTCCTTAAGAAGAGTTGAGTTAGTATTTGCCAAATCTTTTGAAATTAAGAGACCGGAATTTTTCAATTGACTACTCACATTTCTTGTATTTTGTCCAAAGGCTTTCTTCACATGGTAAAGAGTCGCATTTGATTCTCCAAATTGGGGATTTAAATTAAATTTCATTAAATCCGAATATTCTATTTTGTCGGTGTTTACATATATTTGATCTCCTATGATAAAATTATCAATCTCGTTATATCGCATATTGTAATGATCTTCACTTTCTTTGTCCGTATATTTTTCTTTGAGATGATCTGGATGATCTAATGGGACGAGGAAACCCTCTTCTTTGAGAGCTTCGAGAAATTTGATTTGAATGTGAGGAATGAATCCATCTTTAATCTGATACCATTTCCCAATTGCTCGCCAATATGTTTGGCTCTTGTAAAAGAATACACCCTCGATTAAATTCAAAAGAGTTTCAGAATGCGATTCTTTTTCTTCGGATTGGAACCACATTTTTATCTTATTTAAATCTCCTCTTATGACCTCATCCGAGTTCTTCTTGTATTCAACAGTCCATTCACGCCATCTGTGCAAAACATTTAGAATATCTTGAAAACTCGGCTGGAAACTCCATGTATGCCTACATTTTCTTCCAAAATATAATTTATATTTCACAGCATGGACAAATTTCTTTCCACTTCCTTTACAAATGGAGAAATGTGACAAATTCCCCGAATCTTCGGATATTATATCATGAAATAGCTTTCTTGATAATTCCTTGTCCAAATCTTCAATGATTTCAGATTCAACAAATTTTACACTTTGTGGTATATTGCAATCAACTTCAATTTGCTTATTTTCTTCGGGATAGCAGTAAGTATGCTGATTGTGGAGAATTTTTGAAAAATGATCTAAAATACAAATATCCTCTTCGATATTCGCGTTTCGCTTTATTCTCACACTTTTCATACTTATCATCATCTGTAATTTATCTGAATCGGGCTCAAGGAACGGAAGATTAAATATGGAAGCATTTTTACGAAATCCTGAAGTAAAGTTGTAGAGAATAGCAGATACATCAGTTTCCCAATTATCATAGGCTGAAGAATTCCGCATAATTTGTTCCCGTGTACGAACATCTCCCGTTAATTTAATGATTTTATCTGCAACAATGTTATTCATATCTGAGAGTCTTCTGGCGATTTTGAATGGAAACTCTGATATAATGAAATCCTTTAAAAGTTGAAGACTTTTTCCGGTTGTGTGTATGAATGCTTCACGAGGATTCTCTGAGCAAAAAAATACAATCGTAGAGTTACTTATTGTCGCTTCTAGGCTGACATTGAACTTGTCCGTTTTCTTGTTCCTTATAGATCTTTTAAAATAGGAAATTTTGAATCGGCCCCTCCATCTGTGGTCCGTAATTTGTTCCTCCAAAAATTTTGATATGTCAACTTGGGTAAAGTTTTCAGATTCGTTTGCTAATTTTTTGTTCAATTTTTCAATTATAATGGATGGAACCTGCAAGATATCCTGATCTTTGTCAATTTTAATTAGAGATACTGTACTTATCCCTTTGGCTTTCTCCATTGAGATGCTCATATTGCTAAAAATTAATAGGTTCTTAAATTAAGAAATCATAATATTAATATTTAATTTTTGTAATACCAGGATCAATGAAAATTAACTTCCTTTTAATGCCTAAAAATTTAAATTTTATATGATTAGTTATTTTTCAAAGAATTCCCGTTTAAATATTGAATCGCACTCAATTTTTTATTCTTCTTCAGTAAATATTTCAAATTTGAAGATATCAACTTGTGAGATTTGATCTAAAAAAAATATAATATTATTTATTTCAATTCATATTTTGAAATAATCTTATCAACTACAACGTAATATTTTATATTTACCATCTTATGACGTTTATGCCTAGGACCATAATACTGTATGGAATTTTTCCATTAGTTGTTATTGAAATCTTGAAATTTAAATCAATGATTTTTTTTGAATAAAATAAGCCCAGTTCCAATGAAGGTATTGCACCTAAATTAAACATATATTTATGAATACATTTTAAATTAAAATAAATTGGGTATTTCATAAATTTCAAAAGACTACTTACGAGTTACGATAAACTTGTTGACAATTATCTCGCAATATAATGATAATCTCGTAATGCAATGATAATTTTTTATAATCCAATGAATTAAAGAGAAATGCAATATCTGTGATATAAATGATGAAATACAAATAATTAATATTATATTTTATACTACAATATCAGTACCTGTCAAGATTTTTCTTTGAAATCAATCAAAATCAAATGATAATTTTTAAAATAAAATATCTTTTATAAATACATTATTTTAAACGGAAAAATAAATTCTTCCCTCCGAAAGCTAGTTCAGATTTTACTTAAAATTCTATTGCATATAGGTTTATTTTTACGGAATATCCAGGAATATCCTAGGGTAGTGCCTGGGGATATGACTAATCCTAGGTCGTATAAGGATAATTTAATACTAATATTGTACTACGATATAAACGTTTATTGAAACGTATATATGGATATTTAGTCAGTCTGACTAGGCGGTCTAAAATATAAATATAAAACTTATATCAATGTTATAATAAAATAATAAAATTTATGAAAATAAAAAATTGGTTGGCCTGTCGTTTACGGGACCAAAAAAAGACTGAAATTTTTCGACTTGCAATTTAACATAAACTAACCTAACCTAACCTAACTTAACCTAACCTAACCTGAC
>JAAZTK010002920.1:0-10235 GCA_036507255.1 Megalothorax incertus | reverse complement strand
AATGGGTGGAGTGGGGCTCCTTGATTGATTAATTTACGATTGTTTCCATTAAAATCTACTTCAGCTACATAATGAAGCTTTGCGTCCACCCAATACAGTAGTTGCAATTTTAAATCGAGTGCAATTCCATTGGGCCAAAAGATTTCTTTATCTACAATGACCTGTAAATGAAACATATATTATAAGATCCTTTTGTAATTTTTTGGTCAATTCGTTTATCAATGCCTACCTTGCGATCCTCTCCATTCATTCCAGCTCTTTCAATCTTTGGCGTCTCTCCCCAATCGCTCCAAAATAAAAGGCTAGAATTTAAACGAAATGCTTTAGCTTGTACATTTTAAATTAGTACGAGACTACGAGTATATCGTACTTACCCCATATGTGGTGCTAATGCTAAGGCACGGGGCTAGAAGATAAATTACAAATTAAAATCAATCGTTATAAATATAATATTTCAAATAATTTGTACCTGGTCTATATCTTCCCATATCAAAACTTTTCTATGAAATGGAGTGTACATTGAGACAACCTCTATCCGATTGGTTTCCCTATAAAGGTATCAATTAAGTCTCTCGAGCTTATTTCATGGCTTGAAAAAATGACTTACGAATCCGACCAATACAGATTATTATTAACGTAATCGCAGACGAGATCCTCTGGAGCAGGAAGAGCATTCGAGACGAGAGTAATCCTCTTCTCTTTGTATTGACACTGGATCTTCTCTGCTTCAATATCTGACCAACAATGATATCTACAAAATATCAAAGATTTAATCAATTATTAACGATCCAAGACTGTTATGAAAAGCTAGCATTTTTTTACAAACCCCTGAGCATAGTTTATGTCAAGTGCGGTCGCCTCAATGAGATCTTTAACGAGTATAGTTGTATTGACACGGCGGTTATTGGGGCTCCCGTCTAAAACCCGAATATCCTTTCGGTTTGCAAAGATAATCCAGGGTTTTTCTGTCAAAATAATACGAGTACATTAGCACAAGTTGCATTTAAGTTTATATATCTAACTTGCATATTCTTTTTTAAATCAATTTCTAATCAATTAGGTAATTTTGTCTCCTTACCGAGGGACTCCTTAACGCTGAAGAGGAGGAGGAGAAGGATGAGCAACATTTTGACCCGGGGAGTTTAATTAAGTTTTGTCCAGTTCCATTGTTTATTTAAAAAAATGCACTTCCGAATAATTGTTTCGAAAGATTTCTTCCGTTAATTACTTTCTAATTTAACCGGATTCGGGGGAGAGAACTATTTTATTGCTCTAGGGTCAAAAAACTACAAAAAATGCTACAAAACACTGTTATTTTAACTAGTAATTAACATAGAATTTCAAGGTTGATATAAATTACTCGTGCACTCGAATGAATTTGTATTCAAATCTACAATTCGGCGGCATCCTTTGATGTCTAACTATACGCCTAGGCGCAAGGGTGGAGGAGGAGACTCTTAAACCCAAGCTTAAACCTTTAGACCCGCCTCCTCATCGAACCTTTCACCAAAACACTATTCTAACCAGATAGCGTGCGAAGAAACGATTACACAAAGTAAACATTCGGAAATTCGGATAGAATTCATTTCGGATTCCGGAATCCGGAATCCGGATAGCGGGTAATCATATCCCACTTATTAAAGTTATATCTTATCAGTTATCAGTGATCACTTTACATCTTTCAAGCCTTGATTAAAAATGACATTAGAGATGTGATTACCGAATCGGGAAGTAATTGGGTTTTTCTCGAGATTAATGAGCTAGGGTACACCTAAGCAATGCAAATGCATTATAAGCACGCATCATATCGCAATATGATGCTATCAAATATCAAAAATTGATTTTGATTCAAAATGCAATTTGCAATTTTAGGAGGTACCTACTTATCGTATTTTAATGATAGGTATTTATTTTACAGCTAAACTATTATACATATGGTAGGTTTGTTAGTTATTTAAATTTTGAAGCGAATGGATTAAGGGGGAGGCATTTTTACATTCTTAGAATACATTTTAATTGAAGAATAAACACGCTTGTAAAATAGTACTTGACCAAAATTTCTGATTTTCAGAATGCAATAGGAGGAATCAGATCATCAGGGAATATCTTTAAAATACTGATATGATGGACTTATCGGGCTAAGATTTTTTCAACATCGGTACTACTGCCACTACGATGGATAGGAATCCTATCATAGCTTAGGATTAGAGTTATTTTTAAATTCCAAAAAATCTGTCCAAATAATTGTATAAAAACTTGGGAGATGATTTTAAAGCAGTAAGGTTTAGCCAATGCAATGTTGTACCAATATATGGATCATCATATCAGGTCACAGACTGGTTGAATTTGAGTAAACGCATATGCACTCAAATCTATTTTAAGCCCGGGAATAAACTCAAATTCTGAACCGAGTTCCCCTCCTGACTCCCGAGTCTCGGAGCAGAATATGTGAACTTTAAATAAGGAGAAATCCTACAATTTTTGCTCCTTTCCTAATTTCCCTCAAATATCCTTTCCCTTATATTCTCGTAGTATTATATCCGTACTAGGTAAACAGTCTAGTAACTCCCTTAAAGATTAATCTTTTTTCCTAATCAAAAGTCTTTCTGCGATTAATCGCAACTAGTATATGAAGCAGTATTTTCAAGAGTACAAAGAGAGTTTGACAATCATCTGGGAAAAATCGATAAATGGAGGGACTTTGTGTAGTGTGTAAATCCCCGGCTAGTAAACAATGTTCGGCATGTTCTTCCACTTATTATTGCTCACCTGGCCATCAGGTACCCTAAATAAATTTAGCACATCCTAAAAGATCACTTTATATTGAATTAATTTGATATAAATTTAAAAGAAAGAGGATTGGAAGAATCATAAAAAAGTATGCAAGCCATATCTCGTCAAGAAAAATGAACAATTTGGGAGATACCTCGTTGCATCAAAGAATTTACAAGCCGGGACCATTCTAATGGAAGAGTTGGCATTAATGGTATTTAAGCAATTCTCAAATATGGGAAATTAGTATTACTCGAATCATTTTTTTTTTTTATATTACTCGAATCATTAATTAAAATTGTATGATTTCTCAGGTTGGACCAAAACAAGAATCACGGCCAATATGTTTGAGCTGCTATCGAGCTGCTGATGGGTCCTATATGTGCTCAAAATGCTCTCTTCCAATGTGCAATGAGGCTTGTGAAAAGGTTAAATTAAGATAACATAAAAATTCTTAACTTTTGATATTGATTAAATGCGAATAGATGGAAATACATGCTCAAAATGAATGCACAATCTTCCGAAAGAATCCTGTAAAGATTTCCGAGTTTGACAAACCTCATCCAGTGTACGAATGCATTCTCCTCCTTCGCATCCTCCTCCTAAAGGAGAGCAATCCCGGGAAATGGAAAAAACTTGTTCAAATGGAGCATCATAATGATATCCGAAAGACTTTCACTCAACTCTGGCACAGAAATACTGTAAATTGTGTTAAATTCCTTCGCGAGCGCTACAACATGGTCCAATTTGATGAAGATGCAATTCATACTGCACTTGGGTATATTGATGTCAACGCATTCGAGATCAAAACTGAAGATCCCACGTAATTTCATATATTAATTGGGGTAATTTAAATTCTAAACTTATTCTAATACTTCCATTAGGATAAGCATATGCGGACTCTACGATCAGATTTACCTTATGGCACACGATTGCAAATCGAATACAATCCATATAATCACGGATACCTACCAAATGAAAGTGCGTAACACAGTCCCCATCAAAAAGGGGGAGCTTTTAACGACTAGTTACTCATACAGCCTTAATGGAACACTGGAGAGAAGAAAGCATACTAAAGATTCAAAATTTTTTGATTGCAATTGCAAAAGGTGCTCTGATCCAACAGAGTTGGGTACAAATTTTTCTGCTATTAAATGTTTCAAATGTACCAGTGGATATATGCTTCCAAAGGATCCTTTGAACCCTTACTCACTTTGGCTTTGCAATGCATGTGCACATACTATTGAAATTGGGAAAGTTCTTGGTCTAATCGAGAGGATTCGGGGAGAAAAGAAAAAGGCTGAGGAAGATCCTAATTTTGTGCAAAAGCTTGAAGAAGTAATTAAAAATTATGCAGGAAAAGCTGTCCATCCTCATCATTATCTCATGATTGACATTTACCATTCTCTATGTGAAATGTATGGAAGATCTAAGCAGGTAAGTTTTATACGGTTAAAAAAATTCAAAGCATTTTTAAATTGAATGGAATATTTTTTTTCAAGTGGAAGATTAACGAGTTGAGTTTGGAGGTTTTAAAAAGAAAGGAGTTTCTTTGCAGAGAGGTAATTAACGATCAATTTATTAGCTTTCATATTTACTTTCACTAGCTTTCCCTTTTGCTTTTATTTTAAATAAATTTTTTATAGGTCCTGAAGGTGCTTGATGTTTTGGAGCCTGGACTAACTAGGATCAGGGGTATATTCAGACTTAAATTTTGGATTATCATTGCATTGATTCATTGTACTACTATCTAATAGCATATATGATCGAATGTCTATATTTTATTCAGGAATCTTGCTATACGAATTACATGCAGCCGTTTACTTTAGGAGGAAGACGGAATTTGAAGCGAATTTGATTTCAATGGATGAACTTAAGCCTTACTTACAAGAGGTGTTGAATCTACTGGAGGAATCTTATAAAATCATCTCATTTGATCCACCTCAATCTACGGAAGGGATTATTGCAAGCAGTATACCTGAGAGTATTATACAAGTCAAGAGATTTCTTAATTAAATGAGTTTGAAAATTTGAGCTTTATGAAATAATCATTTTTTTGCAATTTCATTTCAATAAATATTTTTAACACTTAAATAAAAATCATGTATTTGTACTCGGAGTCTCGGATTGCACCCATTAATTACGGAGGTGGCCTTCGTAGACTTTTTGGCCTCAAGGTTTTTCATTCTCCATAGATGGCCTCAATACAATGGTTAAGTTTTTCATAATTTTCACAATCTTTCCAAAGTCAGTTCTTGAAATTACAAGTGTCAATTTGTCGTCTGTGGAGAAGCAAAATGGTTTGGGTGTGTGGAATTTGCTGGAGAAAGTTGGAAGGATTCGCCCCTGACCCTGAGGATGGGTATCTCTATCAGAGGGCTGAGGCAATTGGAGGAGACGTGGAAGAGGAGGATGCTAAAGAACTTGTGGACATTCTAAAAGAGTGTGAAATGCGTCAAGAGTTGCTGTCGAGGGGCTTTGGGGGTATCAAGCGGGAATTGTACACGGGAGACTTTTCCACTTTCCTCGTCACACCGTGCGGGCATGCTTTCCATAAAGAGTAAACTAGCTCTCAATTAATTAAAGGGCAAATATTATTTTGTATTGATTTTTAGATGCTTAAAGGAATGGATGTTCGTGTCCAGGAGGCAACCGAACCAGCGAGCCATTCTCGAGGAAGAGGAAGATGAAGAAGGTCATTACAGGTGTGGATATTGCTGCCAGGTATTACACAATAGATCTGTGAGATTCCCCGAATCTCTGAATTTTCAATAATCAATTCGATAAACATAAAAAGATACTCAAAAAAATATCGGTTTTTTAGGGCTTTCATCTGGACGAACTCTTACGTGTGTTTCCAACTATGATAGGAGATGATAAAGGAATGCCAATTGCTCCTCAAGGTATATAAATAATTGCACAAGTGTAAGATTTTAAAATTAAAAGAATTTTTCATTTTTATACAAGCTTCATTAAACGAAGGGGGCCATCGTCTCAAGTTTATGCTTCCGATCATCTCACTTTTCTTGACCATTATCATCCTTTTCACCTGGATAAATGAAAAGATTCAGTTATTTAATTCTGATGCTGAGGAGTTGGACGCATCAAAAGAGGAGCCCATTCTTTTAGGATATGATTTTGCTTTTCTACTTGGATTAACATGCTCACTCTGTCTAGTGCGAGATTGGTTTGACTTGTAAATTAATTCAATCATGTAAAAACTGTAAATTGTAAATTATGATCCATCGTATCTCCTATCTTATTCGAATAAAGATTCGGTACAAAATAAATAAAACGCTACGGCTATTGGTATTTGGTAGTATAGTATACTTGAGGGCAAAGGATAGCCTATTAGATTTAGAATAACCCATAGCGATCCTATAGGCATTATTGATCAATCAATCAAGTAAATTTCTTATTTAGCGAGTATTCTTATTTATAGCAAGCATTGTAATACAGATAAATTAATTAAAATGAATAGTGCAAATAAAAAGATAGGGATTTCTGAAGGAGTGATTAAACCAGGGTCAAATTCACCAAAGATTGAATCCCCAGAAGCTCGTAAAAAACGGATAGCTGCTCGAAGGGGTCGAATTCAGGAAAAGATTGACCAAAAGTACGATAAATTCATATTCTTAACCTGTCACTTGTTAATTTTACATTAGGTTAAAGGAAAAGAAAGCTATTCAAGGGTCAGCAGCACCTACAAGTCCCTCCTCAGGGCTGTCGAATGATGAAGAATTTATTGGGGGTACTCTAGACAGGGTGGAAAAGAAGGGGAATGCGATCGAAGCTCAAATAGAGGCGAGCCGAAAGCAGCTTGAGGAAATGATTATTGATGGAGAAGCCCTTGTAATTAACCTTCTTCCTTTGCACCTTCAAATAATCATATTTAAATCACATAGATTACAAATGTCAAAGTAGCTGCAGAGTTCAGGGAAAAGACTCGGAAAGTACGCCACGAGCAGAGTCAAAAAGAACGGATTTCCGAGCTTCAAGAGGCTTCCAAAGAGTCGCAAAAAGCTTTTGAGGAAGTCAATACCAATTGGCTTTTGGATGCGGAAAAAGCCCTACCTCTTGAACTCTACGAAAAGGTATTGCTTTTTTAATAAGGTAAAAAACGTGAATTTGAAAGCATATTTCTTTCAGATCCAAGCTCAGCAGAAGGCTTGTAATGACCTCCTCGAGAAAAAAGATGGAATGGTAGCCCAGCTGAAGCTCGCCGTTGATGACTATGATTTTGAGTATGAAAAGAATCTGGAAATGTACCAAAAGGACATTCTCCTAATGGGGGATCGGATTGATGATCATATCGACAACCTGAGGACTGTTTTCCTTGAAGAATTGCAACTTATCGAGGTGTGTACTAGCATTGAAATCTTATTTGTGGCATGCCATATTTGTTAATTAACTTTTTTTTAAATTAGGATTATTCTTCTCGAGATAGGGATCAGCTACTTCAAGAGAATCAAAAGGAATTTAAATCAGTCCTTGAGGAATTTGAGACGCTGGAGAAAAAGTTGATTACAGACCGAAAAAATGAATCTTTTGGGAAGTTTGAGACAATTGTAGATGTTTATGCAAATGTGAAGGAGGAGAGTAATGCAATGAAATTCAAGATTGAAGATGATTTTCAGGTAATTTTTCATAGATAATTGAAATTACAATGGTCCAATACACATTTAAATAATTGCAGACTCTTCAGCAAGAATTGGAGCAAATAAAATTCGCATCTCAGCTCAATCTGGACAAACTTGAATACAATTTGCAAGTTCTACGGAGGAGAGAGAAAGAGAACATCGCAATGAAGAATAGTATGAAAAGACTACTCCTCAAATTACAAGATAGATTCAATGAGAAAGCTGTTCAAATGAAGACGCTCGTACTACGGGGTAAGGGCGATTCTGAGAGGGTGATCAAAGAGATTCAAAGGCTGGAATGAATCCTGCTCAGGAGGAAATGAGAAAGTCAATACAATTTATTCGAGCGATTACCAAAAATACCAAGAATTGTGGGATGTAAATGAGGAAATACTTCAAGAAAAGATTGAGAGGCTTCTGGGGTTGGAGGAAGTGATTTTTGAAGAGCATTTGGGAATCCCCTTTGAGAATCGACCGGATCTTGAGGAACTCTTTACTCGGCCCGGTGATGTTGATGGATCCATATCCAACAGAGAAGGAGAGGAACAATCAAATGCAGTGGCCCGGAACAAAAAATACGTGTATCCCCCACCGAGGGAAGTGTCAGAGTTTTGGGGACGCTTTGAACGAGAGTTGGATACAAAGGGAAGCCTCTTTTGGGAAACGGTTTTCCAGGCATTCAAACAGTATGAAGAGGCTCTCAAAGGTTAATTATAAAATAGTAATTCAAGTAAAAGATAATGAAATGCTTCAAATCTTTTTATAGGGAGGAACAAATACTTGGAGGATATATGCAAATTATATCAAGAAAATTATGAGTTTGGGCATTTACTCAAAAACTCGCTGAAAGGAGCTGGAATGGCCACGGAATATTTGTCAAACTATCCTACCCCGAACCCTGTAAATATTTCAAATGTTTGTGATTAAAACTGACATACTGATAAATATATATCGTAGTAGATGTGAAATATTGTGATTGTGATTTATTTTGAAACTGAAAGGTATTCAGTTTCACATATGTAGATATGTGTAGCAGTACCTTACTACTAATACGATAGAATACTTGGGATTAGAGCAGATTAAGAATTTTATCATATTTGAATTACCCATATATCCGAGTATTTTAATTCTAATCAATTGTAATACTATTGGCCTATGGGCATATCGGAATAAAGAATACTTTTTTCTCATAATTTATTCAATTTTAAGCTTTCTTTATACGATTAAATTGACTGACTACTGATATTAATAGCTAAGCTATACTTGTAGATTGAATGTGCTGATAGAGTAACTGATACGGATATGTAGGTTAAACGTACTTATCCTTAATATAAAATATACTACTATTTATGGCTAGCCCAAATATCGGTAGAACTAGTTACTTTGTACATAGCCCTAGTATGTTAATGCATTATGATTATCTTTAATCTTTTTTAATGCGTGTGAGACTGTGAGTATACCATATAATTTTAAACTAATGGGATTAAAGATCGTGATACATTTACTCATTACAAGGAGTGCAGGAATCCACTTGTCATAAAAAGAAAAAAGTATACATTCAACTCGTCAAGTCTCAACTTGCAGCGTTCAATTGTTTTTTGATGGACAAAAGAAACCTCTAAGGGCAAGGGTACGGAAGTAAATCAGCAGAAGAAGATGAGTTGTGTGGAAAAAAGCAAGAAAAAAAGCAAGATTTCAATTATATTGTTTAATTACTCTGTGTTTACTCACGATATACTACGTGGTGTAATCATTAAACAATAGACTCTCAAACTACGAGTAGTACTTATATGCAAATAGCTCACATTTACATAGCGAAGCAAGGGGTTAATTGAATCAAAATGGTTTAATTGTTGTAAAAAACCTGTTTAACAGGCAAACTTGAAGAGTATGGGGCAAATCTACTATTAAAGTAGTAAAAGACATAGTAGGTTGCATTCTGAATTCCTCCTCCTCATCGTAACTCTTCACATTTGAAGGTTAAGTAAACTCAAAGAGGATCCATCAAATCTTTCTGCCCAGATCATTATCTTAAATTCAGCCCTGTCAGGTATTGTACCTTTTTAGTGCTCATTAGTGTATTACTGTTCATTAAAAGCCGTCGATTTGTAAGGGAAAGAGAATGAAGAATTGCTGAAGATCCTCAATCAAAACTTGGACAAATTTCAAAGGAAATCAGGTGCAAGATGAGCTCTGTAACTGTTTCGTTTCTATTTGTGCTAATTACTCTAATACATTTGGCCCATTCAATAAACCATCCACCTGAAATAAGGGTTATTAAATTTGATGTGAATCAAACCCAAATGGACATTGTGAGTAACCCCAATTCTGACATAATCCTCGAAGCTAACGATGAAGAATCTCTTGTGTTAGAGTGCTCAGCTCCCTATTCAATTCAATGGGTTTATAGCGGAAATGGGGTAAATTTGGATTATTGGAGAAATATTTTTAATCAAAAGATTTTTATTAGATTCCAGAATTTATGACAAATGCCACGGACAAATGGATGACAGAAGATGGTGGATTCATTAAATCAGATACTCATAAAGGATTTCTCTATTTGAGACAAATTCGAGAGACATTCACTGGGACATATGCATGTTTATCTTCCGCTAATCCTGAGGAATCTTCATATTATTTCATTTACATCTCAGGTTCGCAGAAATAATTGCGCAATATATTTTATATAAAATCTAAATACAATAGTGGGTGTCCCATGAATAAATCCGCATATATAAAACTAAACACTGCCATTAAACTAATTAAGTAAAAAATTTAATTAACACATCAAATGAACCGTCTAATATCCTAGTAAATTTGTCC
>JAAZTK010002919.1:0-10235 GCA_036507255.1 Megalothorax incertus | reverse complement strand
GGGAAGAAATCACTTTGGGAAGGTGTATTCAAATGAAAAAAGTTTCTCTCCCCATCTCCTTCTCCGCATATTAAATTATTAGTGTGTATTTCTACTCATCTCGGATCCGTAGTTCGTAAATCATATTTGGTACAATTTTACACTTTGCCTCCTGCAGTGCCTCTTTTCTAGAGTAGGTAAAATTTAATCGGGGAAACCTCTTTCAAGGCGTCATGTGACAAGTCATTTGAAAGTGCTTAGGTCCACGGAGGAATGATTGGCAAAGTTTTAACGGGTCTTATTCCGCATTGAATACAGATTATGGCGAAGAATCTTCCGGTTAGAAGGCTCCTCCCGTAATCCTCCCAAAGATGCTCTTAAGTGAGCGTGAATAAGAAATAATATTACTAGATTTGAGGGGACTATTTGCTCCTCCGAGCCTGGCCATGACAAACGAGGAAGTATCATTTATTTCAAGCAGATGTTCCCCTCCCGGGGTACTTTTTCACCAGCATTTTCCCAACCAAAATTATTCACATATCTTAGGTATTTACATTGGCAAATCGACCTTTTACTCGTACAATATTCCCTATTTCTAAATCCTGGAACCTAGATCTGGAATATGTATTATAATCTATGTATCTTTAAACTTTTGGATATTTTAAGCCTGAATTTGTATCAATCTTCCCTTAATCTCTAAAACTCGCCCCCATCTTATTCAATTGGGGACTTTTAAATTAATCGCTAAATCATCAATCAGGTCAGCTCAAAGCTCACCCTAAAGCCGCCAAGTCCTCGAACCCTAGAATTATATGCAAAAAAAGGTTTAAATTATTTAAATAATTACAAAAATTTACTATCAATACCGGCAGGTAAAAACAGCATCACGACCTTTAGGCACGGTCAAATTCTCAATAGGTTCAGCAAATTCCGGCTGAATTTGCAATTCTCCTCCTCCTCCTCCTCCTCCCTGTGAAGAGTACCCAGATGGACCCAAAACTGCTCCTCCATCTATTGTAATATATTAAAAAATAAGAAAAAACATCCATTTTTAGATGCACCTATCTATACTCTACAAAAGCATAAGCGAATATAATCAGATTCAAATACAATTTCCTCCGAATCATTTTTCTCCCTGTAATCTTTTCCCCAGATCTCATCAACCCCATTTAGCATATACTACGATATAGCATAGGCCATGATTGCCTTTATTTCCTGTGTTTTTCAATGCCAATTCCAGAAGCCCGAGTTAACTTTTTTTTGCGGGAAAGTTTATTAATTTTTGCTTCTTTTTTTTCTTTTCTTCCTCCTTCTAATGATAAATTCGATATTCTTTCAAGCCTTAATTCTGGAAAAGTATAGTATCTATTAAACTTTATCCAGTTTAAAACCAGAATTTGTATTATTGCAATACTACTATAAAGTATCAGTATTACATGGCTCTCAGAATCAGGGTATATTGTACTACTATATTTATTAAATTCTTTAAATGTTTAAAGTTATTAAGCCTGCAAGGGTGAATAAATGTGCACTATCTACTTTTCCATTAGGCGATTGATTCTTCTTTGTGACCACCCTAAACTTGAAAACTTTGTATTTTTTTTCTACCCCTTGTATTACGCTATGATGCGATACGATACTAAAGAACAAACTACTTGTTACAACTTGCGTAGGGTACTACCAATTCAATCTTTTTGTTGAAATGACGAAACAGATTAGGAAAAAAATAGGGACAAGTCACTCAATTCGTGGGAGATTCGCAGTCTAAGGGAATTCCTAATCATTTTATTCAATTCCAAATTCTCCCCCTATCTCTACTTGCAATGCATTTACATTGTTTAGATAAAAAGTGAATGGTCTTTCTCCATTTGGAGCGCGCCGAGCGCATCTCCGGTCCGAAACCGACAGAGTTCCGGCCGAGATTTGTGGCGGAAGTGGGAAAACACCCGCCCTATTTATACGATATATAGGCAACTCTTTTTATTCATAGAAGCTAATATATAACTAATCTCAATGCCAAGAAATCCTTCATCTCCCCCAAACAACTTTTAAGATATTACGCGATTACCCAATCCTCCTCTCAAAAACTTCCCCCCTTTATCTAAGGGGCTCTAATACACATCTAGACAAACAGTGATAAGACTCTTTGTGGCCTAATGTCTAATATATTGCAAAGCTCAGCCCCCATAACACTTGTTTATCCCTGCACTTTGCCACGAAACCCGGAAGAAATATGGGAGTTTAGCCATCCAAGTGCACCCAAGTTATTAAATAATCCACTTGTTTCACTCCCCTCCTTAAAGAACCCTTTTTCCCATGAAAAGTGCAATCTTCTCCGAGAAATAATGCACATATCATTGAGAATTCAATGTCATTTCGAATTGTGGATCTCACCAGAAATCCCAAAATTGGGGAGATGCTCTTCGAATGCAAATCCTGTTTTCTTCGTTCATATCTCGAGGGAAATGCATCCAATACATTATCCATATTAGGTATTCCTCTCGGTGTGACAAAGGATCCTAGAATTGGATGAGATTTCTCATGTAAATAAGCCAAGAAGAAGTTGGAATTCCTTTAAGCCGATGAAACAATAGTAAAAGAGCCCTCTTGGATCAAATACACATCATTATATTCTCGTGGGAGTGGGGGTTCGAGTCAGACTCGTTGAGAATAGAACAACATACCTATCTTTGCCGATCTTACCTCTACTTTTGTGTTCTCTCCCCCTAGCCCTTAATTCTATCGTACATTTGAATTACTAGAATTCATTAAATCAGTCATAATGAAAGATAAATTGAAAAGTATTCATTCTTGAGCTTAGAGAGAGAGAGGGATTAGCAAAATAGGAGGGATGTTAAAGATTAAAGCCAGAAATTCCTCGACAAATCTCAAGTTCACTCCCTCTCAACTTATGCAAAAGGAGCTCCTTTTACAATTTCTCCGTGAGGTGGGAATTTATTTATACGCGTGTGCTAGCACTACTTGGTAAAAAAGCGGAGAAATGGGAAGAAGTGTCTGGGAATTATGGGAATATTCGGGATAAATTAGTCCCTTCCATTTCCGGTGGGAGCAATTCGCCTCTTGATTAGAATTCTTAATCAGCGGAGAAATGGAACCCTCTTTAAATGGAGAAGAATCATCATAAGGTGAGGGTTCTATCTGTAGTTATAATAGTATATCTAATGGGAGAAAACTCTTTCTCTTCGTACATATGCAAGAATATTTGAAGCAATTAAACTCATTTCAATAACGAGCTCGGAATAAAAACAATCATCAAAGCGATGCAAATCCTTCCCCTTCTACTTCCAACTCCATTTAATCTCTATTCCTTCATGGGTGGTACGGAGGGGATGCGGGGGAATGAATACAAATTACTCTCTTTCTCTCGGGTTTTTTCCAATTCGCTCTACACCGGTGCACCCCCTCTCTACAAGTTCCGGTCCAAGGAATTAAGTATGTACAAACTAGATATTGTCATTTGGTTGGATAGAACACAATTCTTAGCGTTTGGTTATTAGATATCTAATAGCTAGGAAGAGTAATCGAGACCCCCTTTTATCATACAAATATTCCTAATCCTAATCCTAATCCTAAGATGCATAAATGATTACTCTTATACTTTGTATTAGTTGATTCTTTGGTTCGTTCCACAAGTTCAAGAATTGCATCAATTGATCCAATATATTTTAAAGTTGCGTCCCAGCCCAGGAATTTCCCAAACTTTGGTAGCGTCGAGTGGAATTAATTCCTTTTGTGAAGCACCCCTCCCCATGTTGCAATAGGTACTAGCTAGAACAGAGATATTATGTCGGGGAGAGAGAGTATTAAATTAATAGGGCTCGTAAAGAAAGAGTTATGGGGGAAGAAAGCCCTGGCCGCGGGTGGGATACAAATGTTCTCAGTTCTTAAACCGAGAGCTCCGCCGTCTCAGACCTCAAAACTTGTGCCTAATCATCCCCTTAATCATTGCACGGATGAGGGGATCATTTGTGGATATTTTTCTTTTGCAAAAAATTCGGGATTTGGATTTTATTTTTGGAGCAATGCAATGTTTAAACTTTTGGGTTTAAAGATTTTTAAAGTGGGGCAGGAGGAGCTGGTCTGATTAAGCTTTGAGAGCATTAATCAGATTCAAATCCCAGATTTTTCCGGTCTCCTTCCACGAGAAATGGATCTTATTTGAATTTTACTGCTCTCCCCTCGGTTCCGCCGCTTTCCCCTCAGTTTACGCAAACGGCCTAAAAGAGTGAGTACATTAAAATTTGTAATATATTGTATCCGTATCTCTTTAGGGTGAGGGGGTGATTTACTCTCGATGCAAATGGAGGGAGATACATCTGAATAAATATCTAAATCCACTATTCATATGGCCGAATTTGCTCCCAGTCGGAGATCTTGTACTGATCCTGAAATTTGACGATGAGAGAAGCCAGAAATTGGTTTAATTTTCCTTAGAACTTGTGCCAATACCCAGTTTTAATGAACCGAATATATTATCTCCTCTTAAATGATTTTTAATGGACCCTCACACTTTCTAAACTTGCACTTTGGTCTTGGAAAACTATTTATTTATTAGGATTTGGATATTCCTTCCGAGGGAAGGTAAATTGGAATTTGTGAGCCTTTAGGGGTGTATTCTTGAGAGTTTTTGCTTGACAAACCAGAATTCACGACCCCACCTCTCAAAGGACTCTACAAAATAACCAAACTCTCATAAACTGACCTCCCTTACACTTTTTCCTTCGATTGACTTTTATTTCTCCTTTGGGCTTTTTTAATACTTTTAACTTTTAAGGCATCCAATACACGTGGTGTGAGTTAAATCTCTTGGGCATAGTGTGTGAATACTGTATAGGATTGCCCACCTGCTGAGCCCCCTTTAGTTCCCTTTGGCCATTTATTCATGAAGCTTTCACCACTGCCTCGAATATTACTCAGACCCGGCGGGGGTTCAAGGGAGTGACCCCCTCTCCTTATCTCTCAATTCACATCATACAGTTCATTTTAAAGTATATCCGAATCGAGCTCATTGGAACAGATGGGATATGGCGGAATTGAAGTGAGAGGTTTTAAGAGGTCACTTTTACGCATTTTAAATGTCGGAGAAGCGTGAAAGTACAAGAAGATTAAGTGCAAGGTGTGTTACGATCTAGTTCTTGTTCCAGCAAGATGTATGGGCTAGAGTTATGAAGTATTTGTAGAATGTATCTAGTGGAGGGGAGCAAGAGGAAGAGCTGCCACAGCTGTCGAGTCCCAGAAGATTCAGAGAAAGAGGTTTCTTTTGGATCAGACATTGCAATCAGCACCCACACTTCATAAGCAACTCCTAGCTCAATCTAAGTATAGAGAGCAATTGTATAAGAGTTTCCTCGATATCCTCGAGATACAGATATAAACAGATGAACAAGTTAAAGAACTCGAACCGCATTTAAAAGTATAATCAACACATCTCCACGTTTTAAGAACACATAGTGATATAACCTGGTCCCAAATCGACTACAACTGGAATTGATTAGGATGCGAGTTCTGGACATTTGGCTCCAATTAGCACATAACTCGGCCTGAATGTCAAGGGCGGTGGATGCACTGATTAATAGACTTATCTTTAGTTGGGGCCGTCCAACCATACACTATCACATACTAGGGTATATGGCTTTTGATATTTTTGTTTAAATTCAATTTGTATTCTTTTACCCGGGCCGTGTGTGCCAATAAATGCAATCCATTCTGCACCCGAATCAAGTCTTTTGCTCGTGCACACATTTACATATTCACCGGTAGTGAAAGTCTTATTGTGGAGGTCTAATAGCCAGATCAAACTGTTAGGAGAATGCATCTTTTTCTATCTACAGGCATCCCTAAAGGTCCTAATAGCTCAACTTTTCCCGAGGAGAAACCCATTTGTTGTTCCATTTGGGAGGGATCGGGTAACGTTCTATTTGCGAATAAAAATGAAATATGTATAATTTTTTAAGAAAAACCCTACACAATCCTCTCTCTCTCACGAACCTTTCGATTTTATTCAGACTCAAAGGTAAGACTCAATAGCCCCGCCGAGGCTGCCAACTTCGGATCTGAGATAAAGGGGTCCCGAGTAATACTATCTGTACTACAGATTCTGTAGTATAAAACAATCATGAAATTTTTACGGGTTAATTTTTCCAGATAAATTAAGTTGAGACATTGAGACTCGTGGATCCCGCTCTCAAAAACAAGATTTCCCACTCCGCCCATTTACTACCCAACTAATCCCAAGTTTACCTTTGACTACATCTCCTCTTCCCTCTACCTAAGCAGCACTAATAGGGATATTTGTATTGAGGATTTAATTTATGAAGAATAAAAAGTTAACTCGTAAAATGGCGAGGGTATTTAGATAGTTTTATCTCCTCTCTTCCTTCGAGTGGGGCCTTAACTTTATAAAAATGCAAAAAGATATAATATAGAAATTTTAAAGAAAGTTTTATATAGTAGTAGTACCACAAGTACATATTTGGGCAAATTATGAGTAAAGTAGGGAGTAATTAAATAGTTAATTAAGAATGGGGAAATCTCTTTTTTTTTGAAAATATCCTACTTGGTGGTCATTAAGCCAAACTTCCGGGGAGGGATTAATTGAAATATATAATGTATTCATAAGATTTTAATCTCAAGTGAGGGAATCCGCTACTACTCATTATAATACACTTGAGACCTGATTCAAAGGAAATCCAAGAAAAATTTGTGGAGGGAAAGTGCACTTAAGGGGTGTAATTAGGGCTTGAATGGAGATAATTAGGGGGATATTTTTATAGTTTTTCCCGTTTAATTCAGGCATGCTTTAAGTTTCATCCTGGTTTTTTTAAATTTGTCATTGATAATATAATAATAGGTATACTAAAATTGAATTTTGATTATGGAATATGGATCATCATTTACAAAAGTATTATAAGTAAATGCGATTATATGGAATTTATTTACTTTACAATTTTTGAAAAAGACGCTTTATAAAGCGTCATTTCAGCGGCAGTTCCCTCCTCTGGCAAAGTCCCCTTTCTATGCAAATCCCCCGTTCGAGATAATGCTAAAAAGTTCCTCTCTCTTTGGGAAGTCGTCCAAATTACCAGCAATTAGAGATAATTCTTTTCCCTTATCCCCACTACTCCTCCCCTTTCTCGACTAGTCCTCAATAAACATAAGCTTCGGCTAAAAATGCCACACAATGTGAGATAAGCATTTTTTTCAAAATCTCCACAACTCTGTTCGGATTTTATAAAAATTCTTAGCTTAAAAATTTAAGTAAGTTCCTAATTCTGATATTTCATTTCTATCTACTGATAATTCTTAAACTTTATATTAAACTATTGTAGGGTGACCAAAATATTAAGCCAACTCCAAGTATCGGAGAAAGTGAGCTTGCATAATATATTGTAACTTGTAAGATACTACTACTACTACTACAAAGATACAGGTTTCTTTAAGAAAGTCAAGACTTGAGGCATGTCCTTGAAAAATTAACCCAAAATTTGTAAATTCCACTGTTCTACCCCAATTAGCTAGAGTGGTCATTTCCTAAACACGGCAAAATTGCACATTTTAATCCTCCATTTTAGGAAACAATAAAATTTTGGAGAAGGAGAGTGCATTTCATTCCATTTGACTGACTTAATAATATAATTAGCATAGCTAGGTTTTATATGCTCCATTGTAGGAAACTTTTCACTTGGCCGTTTCCCCCAAAATTAATTATTCTCCCCTTTAATACTTTGAGTTTGTAATAGTATATCTGCACCCTGTAGAAGTAATATATCCAAAACGGCACTTCTATGTAGTTCTTAAACTCTTCGTACAATAGAAGATGGAGAGATTATGCCCATGTATAAAACATGGAGCAATTATGCGGAGAGGGCCCTTAATGACAGCGATAATTAAAATGTAATTAATGCTAAGGTTGTACTTACAACTGATATTACGCTATAATCAATGAGAGTAGGCTAACTGCTTTCTCCACGGCCTAGATTAGGTACTCTTAGGTATTGCAAAACCCATTTAAAACCCGTATTTCACCTTCAAGTTTGCACTTTATTCACTTTATGTGTTTATTCTCCCCTTAGAATTAACTGGACTATTTAAGGGCGAGTTTAAAAATTTTAGCACTTCATTTCTCCACCTCTTCCAGCCCCCCAAATACTCAACTCTGAACTGATGCTAATGAGAAGATATCGTTATAATTGAGTAGGGGATAGTTTTGAGGTTTTTGATTCAATTCGGGTTAAATCGAGGAAATTAGGATTGGAAGATATAATGTAATTTAGCTCTTTTTGGAAGAGACTAACCAGATTATTCCTAATGTGATTAGGAGCTCGATTAGCATATTGAACCGAGTCGAGACTTGTGTGCATATGAGATTTTGCACATTTTGGCCGAGATTATGATTAATAAATTTACTAATCCTGTGTGCTCCCCCGGCCGGCCGTATCAAAGCGGAAGTGAACTTTTTTAAACGGAGGATTTTTCCAGGAGAAAGTACTTGAGAACTTTGTTAATTTATATCTTTTTCCCGTAGCCCAATTTCTTGGGCAGGTTGAAACTGCGAATTAAGTATTAATCTTAATATGCTAACTTTTGCTTTTAGAAACCTTTTAGAAAGGATCCTACATCTCCTCTGGCATTAAATATGAATCCAAATTGAATTAACCGGATCAGATCATTCGTTTTGCTCAAATAGTATTACTACATACTTTTACCCACTTTTTCTATTAAAATGTACTCAACTATTTGCTCATCCTCAGTCCTCAAAGGCTATTTACTCAGAATTCTTTGCTATATGCTCTATCTGAAGATTCAAGTGAAGTCCCCACAATTTTTTTAAGAGTTTAAACCTACAAATCCATTTAAGCTAAGCCACAAAAAAGGACTACATTTTTATTCAAACTCACCTGATCGATGACTTCCGATGATGGCAAGTGCCGCGAGGGAGAACGCAATGAACTCGGAGTTTTTATTCATCTTGATGGCTCTAATCGTTGTGCATCATTCTTCTCTAGAGTCCTATCAAGAGGGCTTTGCACTTTTGCTCCTTTGGGTGACGAAGCCCGGCTGACAGGGCCCAAAAACTTGAAATCTGAGGAAGTCATAAAGAATTCATCATTTTGCCTCCTTCCGTTCATCAGACAATGTATCTCAGCAGACTATTTGAAAAGGGCATTTCATACAACATTGTCATATTATGAAACATTGGCAGTACCTCGAAATTTTTCTAAATTCTTATTGGACAATATTACAAAGCAGAGGTTTGGAGAAGCCATGTCGTAAAAAAAACGGAATGAAACTACAATATTTTTCTTAAAAAAGGAGAAAAATGTGGAGATTATTCATAAAAGTGAAGAGGTTAGGGTGAAAGTGGACCATTAGGAATGCCAAATTTCCACCTTTTTATTATGGCTGGTCAGACCAAATGAAAAAAGCTCCTGGAATTGCCGGATGTCTCGTAGAAGATTTGTTAAAGATTTGATATTGTTCAACTGCCGGATTTGAATCTTTTTATAGTTGAACTTCAATAGATTTTTATATATGTATGTCCATATTGTAATATTTGCAATGGTATATTTGTAGGTAAAGATGATGTACTCCTCGGCGCGTCCTTCCGGTAAAGATTTTGCCCTTATGAAAATGTAGATTTTTTTGGCACATCTGTTCCCTCAGTCTGCCCGCTTAAAAATATTCAACTTTCTTTGAGGAGAATCCCGATATTTTTAGCTGATATCTCTAGGTTCTTAACTTCATTCTTGAGGGAAAGTCATCAATCGATAGAGATCTGAGTTGGAGGGGGGATATTTGCATTCTCAGTTCCATTAGGAAGACAAAAATCCGCTTAACTTTTGCCTAACTCGTAATGTATTCAGAGGATTGCTCAATTGCCAACCTAGACTCGATCTGAAGGTAATAAAATATTAGTTATTCCAGCAGAGGTTCTATCTCTCTTAACAGATCTCTTTTCCCCTATATATTGTATTAGGAAATAAATGGGAAGAAGAATGGAAAGCCTAGATCTCAAGGGGAGGCTTCTCCCTTTCACTACCGATTAGCCCCTACGAGCACAAAGGGTTAGGGGAAAAAACCCGCACCACTTTTTCTCTCAATGGAATGTACAGCTACCTTATGTAAGTGTGTATTATTTCGAATTGAAAGAGGAACGTCAGCCCAATTCGGTTCAGGACGTCACCCAGCTCCAAATTTATGGACTAATGGCCCTCTCCACCTTTTGAATACTTTAC
>JAAZTK010002918.1:0-10235 GCA_036507255.1 Megalothorax incertus | reverse complement strand
GATTAAAAAGTACGTCTGCAATCATTTTTTATTAATATAATTTTACAAATAATACCTGATCATTTTTATTTTAAAAAAAGCGACACTTGGTCTCAAGGGCTTTCATGTCATTCAGAAGAGGAGATTAATATGCTAATGGAGAGGGATATTAATGTACTTGGACATATGTTGGGGAACAACAAATTTTTCTTGGGCGATGAGCCATCAGAGATTGATGCTGCCATTTTTGGTAAAGTTCTGATTAATTTATTTAAGAGTTTTTTTTCAATTTATAATATTTAAATTATAGGATTTGTATCACTTTTGACTTCGGATACTCTTAAGGATTCACCTTTTCGAAAAATGGCTGGTAATTTATGATTTATTGATACTGATTTGTGCATATTTTAATTGGAATTTGGAAATAATTGTGAACAAATGCATTTTTTTTGATAAAGGAAAATTCCCGAATTTTGAACCTTATTGTCGAAGGATGAAAGAGCGTTATTGGCCAGATTGGGATCAGTGTGCTTGGGATAAATAATACCAATTATCTGTATTATCTAATTTGCAATATTAACTATTATTGTATAAATATAAAGAATTTGAAAATTTGACATTATTAAAATGTTTGTGCACCCTGAGTTTTTTCGGGTTTGTTTTATACATACAAATTCATCCCAAAAATTATCTGTCACTAATTTTAAATATTTACTTTTCGACTATATTATACCAATTACTGATGGGTATTGAGTGGGAGGATTACATGCTCTCATGCCACATTTTTTATATCAACGCGTGTGTAAAATAATGCTATTTTGCAAAGAAGATAGGTATTTTATTATATCCTTATTATGTAGGTAGGTAATTACTCTGTGAATTCAACCTTGAGCCAGAGTTTGTAAATTGTACTGAAGAGCATTATATAATTATTTAATGAAAACTTTTATCAAATTACACACTACTTCTTATCTAATATGTTCGCATAAATATACTCGTATGCACATATAATATAATTGTCAATTGTCATTTCATTTCAAGATTAGCTGAGAGCATGAGATATTTTAAATAATCATGTGAATATTTGTTTTATTTTAGAGCTGTGATTTGTAAAGACATTTAATTTTATTATAATATTATAATTTGTATTTCAATCTTGAAATTAAAGTTATTTTAAATATGGTTGAAGTTGGCTTGTGCACCTTGAGTTTTTTCGGGATATTGGGATTTGTTTTATACAAATTCGTCCCAAAAATCATCTCCAAAATCAATCTTGAGAGAATGCTGTAATTTCATTAAATTAAATAAATTTCTCAATATTTTTTTTTTTAATTTCAAATTTCAGGGCCAAATGGAATGACACTCCAAAGGATGTTGTGATATTTCATGGTTTTGCTAGGGGCAAGAAAGGACCTTCTGGATCACCTTTTGTCATAAAATTGGAAATGTTTTTGAGGATGGCCAAAATCCCATACAAGGTTTAAGAGGAAATTGATATTTTTTCAACAAATTATTTTTTTAAATGAAAAAATACCTAATTAAATATTATTCATTGACTCATTAGTTTGACAGTACAGATCCATTTGGCCCCAAAGGTAAATAATTTTTATGCTTTAGATTATATATTTGCACTGCATTGTAATAATATGCTACTGATATTAAATGAAGGTAAAACCCCCTGGATTTCTTTAAATGGGAAACATATTGGGGATTCTCAACTAGCAATAGATTATCTAACAAAGTAATTTAAAACAAAAATATATTATTTCGTAGTATCCGTATATAGCAAGTTAATAACTTAATAAGTAACAATTAATGAATATTTTAAAAATATTATTAGAAAATTCGATGTTAATTTGCGAGGAAAGTATACGGATGAACAGATAGCTATTGGAACGGCTGCACGGCTAGTTATGGAAGAACATTTATTTTGGTTAGATATTTTTTTTAGAAATTAATATTGTGCTTCATTTAAATATTTTTGCTTGAATTGATTGATTTAAATAGGGGAGTTCGAAGATGGTTATTTATTGTTGACGGAGGAAAGCAAGTTCGAAAGGAAATAATTGTTGGTTAATTCCAATTCGTGTGGCCATTTAAATTGTAATTCCTTCAAAATCTAGGCTCCACTTTGGCAAGGATTGCTTTTCACATATATGTATGGGAGAAAGATTAAAAAGTAAACCTTCAAACTTATAAAATCAAAAATCATTTTAAATTAGTTTGTTTTTTCAATTAATATATTTATGTATTTAAAATTGATTTAAAAAGGGACACTTGGTCTCAAGGGCTTTCATGTCATTCTGAAGAGGAGATTAATATGCTAATGGAGAGGGATATTGATGCAATTGGACATATGTTGGGGAACAAGAAATTTTTCTTGGGGGATGAGCCATCAGAAGTTGATGCTGCCGTCTTTGGTAAGAAAAAATTTTAATTTAATTTATTTGCAAGCTTTTAAATATGGATTTAAATTATAGGATTTATTGTACTTATTATTGCGGATACCCTTAAAAATTCGCCTTTTCGAAAAATGGCTGGTAATTCGTAATAATATTTTGTGAATATTTTAATTGGAAATAATTTGAATTAATGCAAATTAATTTTTTTTAAAGAAAAATTCCCGAATTTTGAACCTTATTGTCGAAGGATGAAAGAGCGTTTTTGGCCAGATTGGGATCAGTGTTTGGGATAAATACTAATTCAATTATTCATTAAATTGTAAAATACCTACAGTAATAAATGTGAAATAAATTAATGTAATTATTGACATTAAGCAAGGGTATATTGTATAGAACATTGTATCACAAGAGAGTTTTAAATAAAATAAAACCAATTTATTTAATTAAATAAACCTTTTTAACATGAATCTAAAATTTAACTGTTAAAAACAGATTAATAAACTAACTAAAATACTCAAAGATCCAATTAAAACAATTAACGAAATTTTTGAAATTAAATTACAAATTGTTAGAAATAGCGAGGCTAAGAAAAAACAACAATTCGCACCGGTTTAGAAATTAAAATAAATTATTAAGTAATTTAAATAGGTGAAAATATTCTTAAAAAACAAAAGGTTTAAACAGTTTTTTTCTTTTGAAGTGTGATTCGAGGTCGAGTAAAAGTGGATCCAGAATTAAAATGTGGGTCTTCCCAATTGTTGTCCCGCAGGAGGTCCTTGAAGAATCGGATGGAGAATCGAGGTCGAAGGAATGAGCAAAGGGTGACATTGGCATCAACCAGAGATGGATGGATAATTAGTTTTTCAATAGCCAAAAGGTCAAATCCCGTTGAAAAATTCACAAATATGTAGAAACCATCCTGCTTCAAGGTCAGAGTGAGCAATCTCGTAAGTTTGGCCATCATTTGTATGATATCACACGTCTCTGCGGCAAATCCTATCAATTTAAAATAAAAAATGATTTAGATGCCGTTTATCTTTGAAGCTGAATGCTTAGTAAGTTCTTACCATCAACGTAAAAGTGCTTGAGAGAGGTTGGAAGGGCCCCCAATTGGACAAACTCGATGGGGGTGCCAGGAATTGTCAAATGTTCAAACCTCACCGAGGATCTGATGATGGTAAGAGATTCCAAATTGACACAAGCCGTAAAGATCCTCCCATCAATTGGTTGATTTGATTCTGGCTGTGGAAAAAAGGCCACATTTGTGAGTCGGATTTCCACGAGAAAAGTCGAATAATCTTGGATGATGGCCTTGTAGAACTCGAATGACCTGAGGCATGGGTTGCATACCTTCTCCGTGACCACCCTCGAAAGCCCCTCCTTGCTCCTGATGAACTTGATCCAGGCTTCTTCTTTTTCAAAATCTTTTCGGAATCCAAAAGAATTCAGAGACATTTGAGTAAGGGAGTCAAATTCCCCAACTTGGTAGGTGTCAAGCCAAGCGGAGGCATTAATCGAGTGACGTCGAAGAAAGTAGGAGAGGGCGGAGCAGGAGACCCGGATCGAGGTCAAGGTTGGTGCATGGGCAGAGACAAAGTCCATCAGTAGTGGGAAAAGTTGAGTGGTTTGATCCGAGAGGATGAATCCAAGCTGGGGAATTTAAAATAAAAAAACAATTAAAAAAACAATTATTTTTAAAAAATGCAAAAAATAATAAAAGCTCACCGAAAGCTCCTTAAGTCCCGCGTATCGTTGTGCAAATAGAAATTCCCCATTTGGTTTGATTGCCCTTGCCCAGTGGTTGTTGAAATTTGGTAGATTTAATCCGAGGACCTCCAAATCCGGCAGCCACCTCTGTCTCTTATTTTTGACGACCATGAAGGCCGAGTTCAAAGCAAAAGTCTTCCAGTCAATCTCTAGAGCCTTGAGGTCATTCCAATAGTAGTTGAGGTCATAAGCAGTCCATGAACTCAGCTCACGTCCCAATGTCACTCGGGAAGGGGTGGCAGACGACGAGAAAAACCGGCGGGTATTGACAGATCGCATTGACAGGAGTTGACAGCTCTCGAGTGGCATGTCAAGTACGCCACGGAACCCTCGCTGGACACTCAGCGTGACATTGTGACGATGGAAAGTGTCCATGACCCTCTTCCAGGAGTGTGACACGGCTCGAGAGCTCCTGATGTCATTTGATCCCAGAGATTTTACGATTTTCTCTTGAAGCTGTGTCGGAAATTAAAAACTTAATTAATCAATTAATTAAAATGACATTGGAACAACCCTCGGGGTGACATTTAATAAATTTAGGCTTACCTCAGGAGGAAGTTGAGACAGGATGTCAACTTTGGCAGACTCCTTGACCTTGACATGGGCACGGCCACAACGTTTTAGAATCAGAACTTTGTTGGAACTCCATTTGGACGCTGAGACACTTGGGGTGACCTTACGGAGGGAACTCCTGAGGGATTCAGTGGTCGATGACGATGGTGACGAAGTACGGACCTTCATTGTCAACGAGGAGGTGACGAAAATGAGGGTCAAATGGAAAATTACAATGAAAAGCACTTGGGTAAAAAAATGTGAATTTTCAAAAAAGAAATGAAAATGAAAATCCGAAAATTATCGGGAAAACGTTTTGCGGGTTTTTTTAATGAGGCAAGTTGAGATTTTTAAATCTAAATTTTGGTCAGAAATGCGGCATTTCGGAATCCTTTCAAAATCATTTAAAAACACCAAACTTTTTAACCAATTAAATTTTAATTAAATCCTGACAATTGCTCACTCCAAAATGGGTTGCCTGTGTTCAACCTACGAACGGGAACCCGTCATGTCCAATGGCAAGAGAGAGGTCATCATTTGTAAATTGGCCCAACTGGAAGAAAAGTTAAAAGATTTGAAATTCTGGCTACCAAAAATTACATTGGCTAATCAAAATGTTTTGAAGATCGAAAATGAGGTAAGTCCTCATAATATATTTTATTTACATAATTGTTTTTGTTTTTTTTGTGCTATTCCCTTTAATTTTTTCCCACTTAAGATTGACATATTTGATGAGGAATTGGATGAACTTACAGACGAAATTGAGACAAAAATGGAGCCATATCTCATCAATCGATATACTAAAGAATATCCAGCAGATCTCATGGCAGGTATGTCAAGCTCAATTAACTTTATTTAATTAATTAAAATTCTATCTAATTCAATACTTTTTTATATCCCATTATATTCGGATAGTCTATGAATCAGCAGAACTCTTCCAAGTTGCTTTTGATAATCTTCATGAGGACTACCATCAAGCAATTCATCTTGGACATGTAATATAAAAAATTAAAGATAATTTTTATACAATTTTATTTAATATCCTTATATTTTATTAAATTTAGCATTTAGCCGAAACATTTGTCTTGACTCTAGGTGAAATAGAGGCAGGGGTTCAGCTCTTGAAAAGCCGAAATGCCACTTTGGAACAATTACAAGCGATTACATTCCCCAATTTTGATTGGTATTTATTGATCTTTATTTTGTTGGATGATTTTAATTAAGAAATTACTTTTAGGGCGAAGAACAACTATCATCCGAATCATTTTGATGTCAATTTATTCAAGGAAAAGATGTCCAACGTCAAGAAGCTCCTTGTCGAGAAAAAAGATGCTATTGACATTGAAATTGGGTATGAATTTCAGAAATAATACTACAATATATACCTAATTAATAAATTCATTTGTACGGAATATAAAATTAAATCCAAATGGAAATCTTTATTTTTATAGAAAAATCAAGGTAGCTGCTGAAGAAACAAAGGACAGTGAAGAGGACATTTGATTAATGAATAATGACTATGCAATTCAACAAGCTTTCACATTGTATTAAGTAATTTCAACACGATCTACTTGTAATTTCATCATTAGATTAATTAAATGTGTTTGATCCTGGATTCCTGATCATTAGATTCGTTTATTCAATTTTTATTATGCAAACGAAATTACTATTAGCCTTAGGTAGAAATATGATAAGATGGGCATAATTTGAAGAAATCAATGCATTAGCTCTGAATCTGAATTCCGTTTTATAGTAAAATATGTGCAATATAGGATATAGCTATCCTATCGATAGGATGAATTAAATTGTTACTAATTGAGGAGCATAATCTAACAGGATTTATTGAATTTTAATTATCGAACTGAATTATATGGAGCAAGAGAACCCTCTTTTGAGAAAACAATCTGATAATTATCAAACAGCCGAGCACGATATCCAGCAGCGGAACACATTAAATACCTTTAAATTAAAAAGATATTTTTTCTTATAAATAAAATAGTTTAACAGTAGTATACATTTTCCACATTCGATAAAATGTCTCATCATTTCCTGTCTCTTTTTGCAATTTTGGCCAAGCTTTATCGAAATTCACCCACCAAGCCATCAGGGTTGGATGATAATTATATCCCCAAAACATCCAATCCTCAATTGCTAGAAATCCTTGAGAATATTTCAGGATTTGAGATGGGTAGGGAAGCTGAAAATTTCGATGTAATTTTTACATATTTTTGAATTTTTATTTTAAATGATCAAACCATCGAGTATCCGAATATATATCTGAAATATATAGATATCAAAGAAATCATTAGGAAAAGAATATGTGTAAATACTCAATTCATAGTAGTATTACGATACTTATTTGAAAAAGGATCCACTTGAGGCATATTCTCATCCCTCATGGAAATTACTTGGAGTAGAAAAAGATCATCGTCCACCAGGCATTTATTAACCGTTTCGAAATATGTTTTGTAATTTGAAACTCCGACATGTTCAATCATTTCGATAGATGTCACTCGATCAAATTCACCTAATTTTGCTGGTGCGTCCCTATAATCCATTTCATGGATTTCAATTGGAAGTCCTTTGCATAGATCCTTAGCAAAAGCAACACTTTCCTTGCAAATATTAACTCCGACAACGGACACGCCATGTTTTTCCGCAAGGTATTTACAGAGGGCGCCCCAACCGCATCCAATATCCAAAACACGCATTCCAGGCTTTAATTTCAATTTTTGGGCAATCAGCTCCATCTTGTTTATTTGAGCTTCTTCGAGGTTCTTTGCATCCTTCCATTCCGCACAAGTATAATTCAGCGATGGACCAATTGATGCGCGTAAAACTTTGTTATCTTTTAAATAAATTAATTTAGACGTAAATTCAATAAACATTTTTAAAAGTTTAGCTTACGGATCTCATAATGCATATGGATATTTCTTTTGGCAAATTCCTTTGTCTGAAAATTAATCATTTTGTAGAGGAACCAAAGGGCGAATCTTGTAAATGGTGATAGGAGATATTCATGAGTTTTATTTTTAATTAATCGAAAAAGCATCCCTTCCAAATCCTCGACCTCCCAAAGACCTTCCATATAGGTTTCTGCAAGTCCAAGGGTCCCTTGACCTAAAATGCGAACTCTGAGCTCTTTCAAAGCAGATTCCCCACCTTTGAATTGCGGATCCCAGGGATTTGGACCATTTGGATGAATATCTGCTCTCTCCCAAATTTCTTGGATTTTGCCCTCGAAAACCCAGAAATATATCCGAAAAAATAATATACGATTTCGTATACCTGCGGCTTCAATTTAAAGCTAAGAAATCTATCTATGAAACCCATTAGTAATTAATTTCAAAATATCGATTCAATATAAAGCTTTCTCAAATGTTAATATTAATTTTTATTAAAAATTTTAAAAATAATAAAACAAATATTTTGAAATGAAGGAATAAAGATTAAAAATGTCTTTATATTATATGTATCGGCTTTATTTTACAAAACAATTGATATGTGATTGATCGTGGGAGTAGAGTCTAGAGAAGCATTTAAATTTTAAACACATCTAATTAAAAAAATCGAAAGCGTGTAGGTACTTCTAAGCTATTACCGATTAAATTTATTTATTTAAAATAAAGTTATATGCTAGGGCAATATTGTTAATATTAGTAGGTGTTTTTATTTTTTTGCAATTACTCGTATATAATATTTAATTGTGTATTTTTGACAGATGGGTTTCTCACATTATTTTATGTAAATGTTTCTAATATTAGGTACTTAAAGCACGACAAGCAAATTTATTAAATATCTACAATAATTAGAACAAACTAATTATTCTAAAATTATATTTTACAATTCCCTTTTAATATAATATCATGTTTCATTTATATTTATGTGTTAATATGCACACGATGATAAGTTTCACGATGATATTTTTCACAGGATATGCGTAATTGCACACGTTATACGAATCTTACAAATGTCCGATAAAACATTTTTACAGATATTTATGCAATAATTAATATATATTATTGCAAAATTTTAAATATGCATTCATATTTCATAATTATTGTATTTGAAAACACTTTAATATAATACAACACAATACTAAAATTATAAATATATTGTAATATTGTGAAATATATTGTATATAAATTTGCAATAGCTCTAATTCTAAGCCAGATTCGTATATCATATTCATGTGCAATAATGCATGACCTGTTTTAACTAAAATTTTATAAAGCAATGCAATAATTTCAATGAGCAATTGCTTATTGCCTATTTGTCTTATGGGGCAGGTAGCGAACCTATTTATACTATAAATTTTATAGGTGTCCTAAATAGCGTTTAATATTACATATAATACCAAGTATATTTATGTATTGCAATATTATTTATTTAATAAAAGCCAAATAAATACTGATGAGGATTCCAAATATTCCGACAGGTGGCGCTATTGATGCGGCGCTCAGATCCCCATCATTGCATTTATCCTTATCGCAAGTGCAAACCCTCACAGTCTCTAAATGAATCCTCATATTTTCACATCCTCCAACCCTACCTCTTCCGCCGTAAATCTGCGCCAAATCCTTGTAATTTGTTTTTTTGATGCAACCCCTCATAACTGATGGCTTTCGGCGGACTTTGAGGCTAATACAAATGAAATCTAAGAACAAATATAAAATTTTGAAATCAAATCAAATAAATTAATAATACTACAAAAATATTGGTACCTCTACTTCCGTTAGTGTCACATTTCATCACCTTTTGTCCTTTCTGAGGCTTGACACATGAATCTAATTCCTCAAGTTTCCCATCTTCGTAGCCAAACGCTGAATGGGGAACGGAATAATTCCATCGACAAGCATGACATTCTCCACTCGCTAAAAAAATAAATTTATTTAGAATTATAGGTAGATTTAAAAATTTGATTCAAGAAAACTCAAACCTTTAGAAATTCCTATAAAATTGGCACATATGAAGAATAGGGCAAGGAGAATCATTTTGGACGACGCCATTTAATCGAAGGATTTTTTTAAATTTGAATTTTGAAATAGCTGTAAATCTTAATTATGCCTAAATGGTAGAGTAAACTAAATTAGTACTTAATTAAATCCTAAAATAAACCCATGTATTATAAGGAAAAGTTCCATCAAACTTCCTGTCTTTTAGGGGTCTTTCCAGGACTATGAATACGCGCTGAGGTTTTTCAAGGAAATCGCCAAACCCACAAAATATTTATAAGTCGACAGTTTTTTTCATGAATCAATGTTTTACTTGTAGTAAATTCATATTCCCATAATATTTGCGATGTTAATACAATAATAATATATTGAAGTGTATATTATACACAACAAGTATCATAGAAAGTAAACTTATTAGCAATCTTGCATTTGCTTAATTAGTTTTTGGGTTCGTGTACTCCAAGGGAACGGACCCTATACAATCGCATAGTATGTGCGGCCGTCCGGCCGTCCGGCCGTAACGCGATAACTGCCGTAATTCTTAACCGAATTTAACCAAATTTGGTATGTAGGTGTATTG
>JAAZTK010002917.1:0-10235 GCA_036507255.1 Megalothorax incertus | reverse complement strand
TAGGGCATATACCAGGTTAAAAGACAACAACACAAATCCTATTACCATATGCCATGACCTTTGACCTAGTGACTTGAAATTTTATATGGTGAAACTACATAGTCTTACCTTTCACTTGATGCCTTTGTAGGGTGCATGGACACCTTCCCGCCCAATCTTTCGAAGCTTCTTTCTGATGCCCTCCATAAGTGCTTTGCCACTCTCCTCCGCGACCTTTTTGGAGATGTTCCTCCAGATGACCTTGAATGACCTCAAATTTTTTGCTCAGTTTTTCGCTCCTTGTATTTTCTCTTGCATAGAGCCCAAAACTTTTCGATTGGTCGGCCCTGTGGGGCAGTAGGTCTCGTCGTCAATGAGGAGGATTTGGGGGCGGTCCTTAGAGAGTTTTTTTTCGACGAGTTTGCGGGCGTTCTTTTTTGACCTCTCCTCCTGACCTTTGGTGTACTTTGGAGTACTGGTGGCTTTGTAGGTTTTCAACTTCAGTTTATTGACTTTGATTCTCTGAACTGTGGTTGCTGACACTTTGACCTTGTTGGCCACAGTGCTCACTGACACATTTGGGTCCTTTTTGAAGGCTTTCTCCACTTTCTCCACGACTTTTTTGGTGGCTACCGTCGGGGGAGGACCCGGAGACTTTTTGTAAAGTGCACTTCCAGTTAGGTCAAACCTGTTGAGGATCCGGCAAATTGAACTTTTGTCGATTCCTTCCTCCGTAAAGTGACGATAGGTCAACTTCCGGTCACTGTTCACTTTGTTTTTGTAGAAGTGGCAAATTCTTTCTGCCAACGCTTGAGAGTTTTTGGTTCTCATTTTGGCTAATTAACTCGGAACAAAAAAATTCCGCCAAGCTTTTAAAGAGGATTGAATTCCCTCCAAAATGAGGCATAATTTATAACGCTACGGCAAAATTTGGCTTTATAAGTAAACGTTTGAAAGTTGTTGTCTTTTAACCTGGTATATGCCCTACACATAGGTATGCATATATGTAATTGATCAAATTGTTAAATTGATCAATTATTGGAAGTCGAAACCAGCCCTTCGGCTCAAATATCCTTCAGTGGGTAATTAAACTTTTGTGCTTTGGGAAATTAAGATATAAAAATCTCAAAGTCAAAGGCTCATAAAAAAGTGAATATATCGGCTAAATTCCAATTTTTAAAGGCCTTATTTTTACAACTCTCTTCCCATATTCGGAACGATCTTTAAGGCCTCTCCTATAAAATATATATTAGTCCTATATATCCATATTCACCTAGTTTAAACGCCATTAAATATCTACATATATACGAGTAACCGATATATCTATCGGCAATTTAATAAGTATCGCATCCAAAAATATCTAATTAAACTTTGCAGATATTGTATTTACATTTGGAAAGTTTCAAATGCAAATTAGGCGTTTTTTCCCGATAAATCTTTTTTTTAAATACATTTTAAAAACTTGAAAAATTGCAATGTAATTTGCATATTCCAATAAAACATATATATTGTAAAGCCATATACTTATATATATTCTGAATAATCGAAAGTGGCCTCCTAATTTGCAAATAAAAAAAGTCTGGGCTAAACTCTTCTCGGCCGATCAAGTCTAGTGCAAAAATGACCCACACCCACCCCCCAAATAAGGTCACCCTGATCTTCATCCTTCCAACTACTCCTACACCTCCGCAAAATCCTCCAAATTAAATCCAACTCTTCTAACTTCAATATAGTACTAATATAAACTCGTATAATAAAAGTCTAGTCCTAATCAAACTCTCCTGTCCATCCTGATCCTTTTAACATATAATATGTATATTAATTCCACCCATCATCATCCCACTGACTGATTGAACCAGTTCTCGTTCACAGAATCCACAATTATTATTACCCTGATCAGTACAAATCTACGATAATTGATCCTACCATCATCTTTATTTATAAAACACTGGGCTCTAATTAAACAATTAGAATATATAGAAAGAAATCATCTAAGGAATCCTAAACAATACAATTTGAAAGCATCTGGTCATCTGCAATGACCTAATCGGGAAAAGGTGCTTATTATCGAGCACTACTTTCATTTTTAAATGAGCCTACAACATAGAGGAATTAAGAAGCGATAACGAGACCGTTCCTCAGAGGTTCCTCAGAGGTCAATCTTTTTGACTCAACTCGTGTCAAAAAGAATTCCCAAAAAAGGATCACGCAAATTAACCTCAAACATGAACGCATAATCATCAAAAAAGTACTTGTACCTAGCAAGATGTGCCTATTAGTACTCGTACATATCAAATATCTCCAATCCTTAACACCCCATAATTATTTTCTATCGGAAATGCATTTCCCTTGATCCCCCCGCCTACTGAATACACGTGCAATACGCACATCTTGAAGGAAATAGAGCTGAATTTGCAATTTACATATAAAACAATCATGAAACTCCAAAATTTACATGTCGTCAGATTAGATTACATTTTAATTAAGATCATCTCACAGCTTAAAATGACATTCTCGATAAAAGAGAAAGATTGTCGCATATATTACTTAAATAATGCCAAAATGAACATATTTGGATTAAGAATGGTCCATTCACACCCACTATTTAAATATACAAAAGTACAATGAGTTCAAAGTGAAGCTTTTGAATTGATTTACACATAGCTTTAGAGGAGATTAGACGTCGGATTATTGTTCAATGACTTTCATATGAAAATCAAATGTAAATAATAATATTTTAGAATAAAATATGGACATATCCCATTTTGGACAATGACTGGAATGTCCAAGGACTCTTCATCTTAAACAAATATGATTCAATATTGCTCTGGATAGCATTATTCATCCTTAGATTGTATAGAATTAACCACACCTTCAAGTTCAACTGTCCTTCCTCACTCGCCCACTCATTTTAACTCGATATTAACATGCATATTAAGCCCATTTATAATTGATACAATTTAATAATCATCGGGAAGATCTTCCCACAATATTCAAATTCAAAATATACACCTACAGATACATATCCCTACAAATTGTTGTACTACTACGAATGATCGAAGAATTAAAATACGGATAATAACAAGTTACTACATTCAAATGTGGGATGAACCTACAAGATTTATTTCAATCTGTCAATCCAGTTTGACGCTTCTGTTTAATGTTTATTCCAAATCCCACATGAACTTTCTTGGTAGGCTATTTAATTAATATTTATTATATTCTACATGTATACCTATCTGGATAAGAGTTATAATAATAAAATTATTTGAGCAATACAATATTATTGTATAGTTTATTATATTTATGTTGTACATACTATAAGCATTTTAACCATATTCAGGTACTGCAAATATTTATTAATTAATATTCCTAATATTTCGCATTTAAAAAAGCCATAAGGCACTACCACTAGGTGTAAACTAGAGCTTAAAATGCTTCTTCTTACTTGAAATTCATATAAAACTTAATAGGAATCAAATGCAGATGAGTCAAATCTAAAAATATCAAAATAGTTCAGTAATTAAACAAAATACCTGTTTTCTACCGATAAAAACCCATATAAGTACTCGAGTAGGTCTCTAGTAGCTAGTAGTACGATATTATTGTACATATTTTGTACAATTTGACAACAGTAGCATTAGGAAAGAGCCTCATTATGACGGGTATTGTCAATCTCTTAAAGTTGACTCGAGACTTTTAATGCATATGATTATTATACGGCCGAAGAAAAAACAAGCTTGGGAATCAAGCTCGAAAACAGCGTCTGATGACCTCAATTGACCAAATAAGGCCTGGACCCAGTGAAAGTGATCGCATATAATTCCACATCTTTGAACATTGTCATATATTACAGTAGGATTTAATCATATGGCAAATAGACGCATAAATCAAAACCTTTTCTTTCAATCTCCCTCACCTTTGCCATATGTCTTCTAATTACTCAGCCCCCACGTCCATTCTTAATTAATTAATTACTTTTATAATTTTATATGCGACCTAATTGACTCATAAATGCAATATATCCCTTCTGCATGCCGTACCAAATGCATAGGAAGATCAGAATAGGAAGATTAGAGATAAAGACATACTTTTTTTAAACTTAGAATAAAAAATGCCCGTGAAAAAGACATGCTGAAAAATGCATTCCGCGACATTCTAAAAATACACAAAATCTTAAACTACGAAAGGGGGAGGATTCGGAAGCAAAAGGGTAGGAAAAATCATTAAATTAAACCTTTTGTGTACTCTAGATAATTCCAAGCCTTAAATCCATCGGTTTTTTTTACATCCTCCTCGAGAAAGAGACAAATTACTGTTTACGCAAATACCAAAATAGGACATTCTTAAACCAGCAATTTCCTTGCTATATTAATCGAGACTTTTCCAGTGTTAAATTAACCATATGCTCCTGGGATTTTTTTATTCGAAGATTCAAATTGAATTGACTTAAACTAATAGCAAGAATTTAGATTATTCTGATACGCATAATTTAATTAGACAGAATTGAATAGGCTAAAAGATATAATCGAGAGGAAGTGAATGAGTTGCGTCTGGAATGAATCTTAATTTGAAATTTTGAATGACTTATCTCTCGCAATAACTATACACGCCCCAAAAAAAACCCCTTACGGCCCCTTATAGGGTTAAATTTAGAATTTACAAGGTACGAATTTACAAAATCCAACATCCTACAATATAATATACGGTATACCTATGCAATATTCCTATTATTAACTTTGAGATATAAACGATACATTGGGAATAATAAGAAAATATTACATTGCGAAGCCTGGAAGAATATTCATATTTTTTAAGAAACCGGCTTGAAATCCTATCTGAATTTCCAGACTTTTCAAGCAAAATAAGTTCCCAATTCAAATTTTTTTAGGCGTCAAAATCCAACCCAAAAATCCCATATTATAATTATTTTACATCTTGAAATAAAGCCAGAATTTATCCCAAAATATAAAGATTTAAAGCAAAAATACCTTTATATTTGGAATAAAAAAATTCAAAAAAAATATGCAATTTTTGTATTGATTTTAAAGTTTAAATTTGAAGGAATACCGAATTTAATTTACGGGATTCAAGATGCGTAAAAAGAGTATTAAGATTATTAAAAAGAGTATTAAAATAAGCTCCATTTCCAAAAAAATCCAATCACCAAAAGCGAATTATTTTTCAAAATATAAAAAATTCAAACAAACCTTTGACAAATGTTTGTTGACCCATTTTGTAAAAGTCTTCTTTTGAATGGCATCTCGTTCATCTGAAATTTTAATATTATTTTTAAAAATTCAATATTTATTGGGAAATTGGTAGAATAAGACTCAGAAAAATGGCACATTTAAATCATGATCATATCCAAATGATTAGAATTGTTTATATTTGGCATGCAATTTATTAGAGTATGATTTTTAATAATGCATTCTCAAATCCTTATCTTTCTAAAATAAACTCATCAATCATTTGAACTCTATCTAGTAGAACAATCTACAATCTTCACTCTCAAGACTTTCTCAAAGATTTCTTAATGAAGGCAGGAATATTTGAAATATTTTGGGCATGTCCCATCAGCCAAAATGATCTCATCCACCCGCTAATCGTAAATAAACAACTCGGTGCTAATTGCGCTAGTTTACACAGCATTTTTTGCATTATTTGCGCAATGAGCAAATTCCTAGGATCTTTCAGATATAATCTTTCACCGCCGCTTATTCATCGAAGATATCATGTCAAAAAAGATGCCGATTTTTTCCAAGAAAGCCGATCCCAAAATATATTGCAATTTTCAATGTTAAATAAATATATGGAAATCCCGTACCTAAATAGCTAAATATCTACTAATTTTTCGTGATAAATCTCAAACAATTAATCATAGAGCCATCAATCAGTATTAGGGCTGGGATCCGAAGCTTAATTTTCCCAATCCGATCCGAGCTCGGATTGGACTTGATCCCTATTCGGATTGGCATTGAAATCCGTCGGATTGTTCAGATGAATCTGGTCGGATTATCCGTATGTCTTAATTTTAAGATTCAAACAATCCGATTTCAATCCAAACTTTCGGATTATAAATTATTCTATCCCAGATCAGATTGTAAATCTTTGGATTGGGAAATTTGGGATTTCCGATCCGATCTAATCCGATATATCGAAATTGATCCGGCGTATTTTGGATCCCAGCCCTAGTCAGGATCCGTACTTACGAATGATGGACTCATCAATACTAAATAAGTACAAAAGTACAACTAATTTTGATTTTAGTATCCTACAATTAATTTGTACCACAAGTGCCTACCATATATTTCTTCTAATCCCTTTCCCAAGTCCTCCCTATTTGGAATATCATTAATAAAACCTAAACCCTTGAGGTAAATACCTGTGAAATATTCTCAGTTACCCAATTACGTCAATTATACCTTTATTTCAAATTAGAGCTACTTAGTTAGAGGTACAAAACCAAACAATATGTCACTCGATTTCATCTCCTATTATGGAATACTCGTACTACTACTACCTAAATAATACATATCTTTGCACTTCCCCTAAGGCTCCTGTCTTCTCCATCAAAATCACTCAAATTTCCCATAAATCTCCTACTCTTTTTTGTTACTACAATACAATCTGTACTAGTATTTGTATTACAAGTACTTGTAAATTCAAACCTCGTAACAATTGCTTTATAAGAATGAATTCCGGACCTAATCGCTATCAGATTGCAGGGGTTAAAACACAGCTCAAGTCACACCCACCACCGTCTTTCAAGGAATTAAAACTCATCTCGAGAATTCAGAATTCAATAAAAAACATGCCATAAAAGAAATATAAATTATATGCAATTCTCCATATCCTCCGGTATCATTTACCATCTTTAACGTCTTCTTAAAAGGCATACAAATTGTAATACATGGGGAATCCTCATGTTTTGAAGGCGGGAGAGAACCGTGTTCAATTCCCAACCGAATATTTATCCGATTCTTAATCACAGAATTTTTTTTAACACATGTTACACTCGAATATAACACCTTTATATGACTTTTAGGAGTTAAAATGAATCATCCACTGCATAAATGTACCCGAAAAGAGATTAAAACATACATGTGATCATTTACAAATCTAAAACATGGAAAAAAACAGTTTTATACTGCACCTAAAATAATGTCTCATTGAAAAAAACCCTATCCCATTACTCATAAATCATTTGGCTCCTAATTAACGCACGGTACCGAATATATATTCTCCAATAGGTACTCTAATATACTACAAGTATTATATAGCTGTGTCCTACCCAGGACATGTATAATGAGCCGGCCCTCATTGTTTTATTATCATTTAAATTGGATTCAACGGACATTATTCAATTTTTACACTCTCAAGATAATTAAGTAAGAATGACTTTGCAATGAATATATTTATTTTTCCATTTCATACCTATATATATTAAACGCATATATGATCAAATGGAGAAAGGAAATGGACATATTTCTGCAATTCAATCATGGGATGAGTGAGATATTACATTTACTTATCTCTGACCGTTCATCCCACGAAAGATGAACTCACGAACCAAATATCGTACATATTAAACGGATATTTCACCTTTTGATGCAATCATCAATGTGTTATCAAGTTGAATATCCTCATATCTACCGATATTGTACTTGTGCTTGATTAATATTACTATTACAATATGTGATGATGAGTGAACGCCGAAAGTGGAGGTATATCCTTTCAACTAAACAAATAGAGATGATTTGGAGGTTAAACAAATGCAAGATTTTTTCCAAGAAATACAAATTTGCCAATGCTTTTTCATTTTGCCTATCCCTCCCTATGCAAATATTCTTACACTTGGATTCTCATCACATATTTATTATTCGGCATCCTGCTGATCTTCCCCCGAGGAGGCCTGACCACCATTTATGACATTTTAACTCAATTTCATCATTTCCAATCAATTTCCCTTTCAAAAATCCTATGAAATCATCTTGAAATATTCTCATTTAGCTCAAAAACTCTCAAAAATATTAGAAATTAGTAGCAAAACAATTCTAAATGCATCTAAAATTCTAAATAAATAAATTCTAATCTAAAACAATGCAAAAACAAGGTAAATCCATGCTAAAATCTCGTAAATCTCAGAATTACCGTCTACCACGTTGATAAACCAAGTCCATAAATCCCAAGAAGAATCCCAATCTTCGGGATAGTAAAGTACAGATTCATAGAACATTTAAAAGTTTCATTTTGAATGTAAATTTGCATTAAATCGGATCAAAATTTGATTTTTTAATCCACATTTGATCCATTTCTTTATTAAAAAATAACCTGATTAAAAACTCTTTAATTTACCTTTGAATTTGCTCAAATTCTCCTCATATCCTTGAAATTTCTCCCCCATAAGCCCATCCCCAAACTCATCCCCTCCACTTGCTGCTCCTCCGGTGTCAAATCTCTCTTTTAGCCGAGCCGACATTTTTCAATGACACCCAAATGGGGCAGGATAAACACACCCTCAAATCAGTTAATCAATAGATTCACAATCAGTGTATTTTTAACAAAGGAAACAAATGACAGCTGCAACAGAAATTCTCATTCAATTCAAAACTTGAATTAGTTTGGAACTAATGCCGTAAAGCTCCAAATTACAATCACATTCACTACAAATGAGTGTATGACAATGCGATAAATTTCAAATTGATCAAAATGTTCGTAGTTTCAACTCGGAATGTCAATTGTCAATCATCTATCTATAATCAAATTAGATTTTAATTGGGGAAATTTTTACGCGTTCACACTTTCTGGATTAAACTCATATAGGCACTCTATAACATAGGGGTAAATGGTAATATACACTAGGGGTTATTGGGGGCAGTCAAACACTTTCAAACACTTGGAAGATTTCGCGAAATTGTAAAGAATAAATGCAGTTTTTTCAGGGGGTTTTTCCAAAATTCTTTAAAAAATTCATAAAAATGCACAAAAAATGCTCCAAATGTCAAAATGGACTGCACGGTTGCAGTCTCCACTCTCGAATGATGGCCCAGGTTGCACTTTGGCACTTCTCTCTCGTCCTCTCAATTCTCATAAGAGTACATTTAGGGCAACTCTTGAACAAAACCAGATTTGCCAGCAACTCTTTTACTTGTTTAACCCCCGCCAACACACACTCCTTTTCCCCCTCCTTGCCCAAATTCGGACATTTCACGATAATCCACTCCAAAGGGTCATTCTAGACTAACTATATATCTATTCACATTGCACTTATTATATCGTATATGTAAGTAGTACGAAAGTATACAAATGTCCATATAGACTCGAGAGTGAAATCAGCAACAATCCCCGGCCTACGCACACCAACTCCAAATAAGACCCAAATTATCTCACAAACCCGCCCGCCCTTCCTCTAACTCTTTTTACACAAAACAATATACATTTTATCCAGCAATCCACCGGCAAAATGAACACCTACACTTTTTAAGCTAATTTTTGGCACACATGTCGAACCCACTCAGCTCAAATTGAGTCTAAATTCACGAGGGCTGCCGACCTTCAACTTCCACCGACCATGGGACAATTTGCAAATAAATCAATCCCTCGCCGCCTTAAATTAAATACACTTTTTGTCCGGACACCGTACACGCCTTTGTCAAATTGACTCGAACAATCGGGCCCAGATTCCGATACAATCCTTTAAAAAACTGCCAAATTATAGGTATTCCATCCTGATTTTTTCGAGCTTCAGAGTGCCGGTTAGAGCGACTTACACCGTGTCAATCCTCCGCTTAAAATGGCAAGTCTTTGAAATTATACTTTGGAGGGAGCCGAGGGAGAGTCAAAAATAATATCACACAAGTGGTGGGGTGCGGCGGAAAGTCAGACCTCGGAGGAACTCAGGAACCTGAATGAAATGTGTTCAAAACTTATTCTTCTACACGTCTACCTTTCCTCAGGAGCAGGCTGTAGCACCATGCATCAGCATTTCCTCCCCCTACTTATTGGCTTAAAACCCCTTTGAAGATCATATGGAGAAATACACACAATATATATGTACTTGCACTTGCTCCCGACGGTCCTAAGAAGCAGATGAAATCACTCCCGTAGAGTTCTTTACAAAGATTTCAAATGGGGGAAACAAATGGGTTAAAAAGTAAAACTCGAAGCGGTTTAAATTCCTCTTAAAATGCTACTTGCAACAGCCTTCAATCAAATCTCCCCCTGATAACTTTCGATCCATTTGAATGTAGGAA
>JAAZTK010002916.1:0-10236 GCA_036507255.1 Megalothorax incertus | reverse complement strand
ATTTAAATAATTTTCAAACTTGTATGAATCCATTGCTCAAATTGCCCATAATTATTCAATCTTGGATCATTAGCCCAATAAGAATTTTATTATCTTACTTTTTTGCAAAATGATTTAATATTTAAGAGCCATATACGGCATACACGTAAAAATCTAGGTATGCAAATTATTATACTATATCAATAAATATATCCGTAAAATTCAAAGTTCCTCAATTAAAGGCTTCTTCTTCAATTCCATCTGGCCAGGAAGTTTGAGTTCAATAATTCCTTGTTCCTCCTCCTCTGCCTCCTTTGCTTCCCCAGGGGCCTATTAATATATTTTGAACAATTTAATTACATAGATTTGCTTTATCTAAATAATTAGAGTATCCGGAATCCGGATTTATAAGGATTTCGGATCAAATCGGATTCAAATAGGAACCCCGAATCGGGATTCCCGATTCCCAAATTGAATCTAATTCTAGGAACATTTAAATTAATTTAGTTTCTTACGGCATTTATATTTAAAAGCAGACTACTCGGGTGTCCGACATGGTCAATTGTCTCACGAGAACCCGCCGCTCTTTCTTTTTGGTCACCCTTGGACATATCCTTTGTCATTGATACCGTTGACGTCGTTGCGGTTTGCCTACTTTTTCCAATGGATAAAGATCCCCAAAAAATCCCAGCCAAATCCTCAATTATATTCCGGAAATCTTCCGAATCCGTCTCCACTTTGACGCTGCCACCATCTTTATGACCTTGAAGTTGACCATGACCTTTCCCAGTGCTTTTGAGCTCCTTTTCAGCCTCCCCTAATTGCTCCTTAATGAATTTCTTGTATTCCTCCGGGTTCTTCAATTTATGATTTATAAAAAATAAAAAAATCATTATAATTATAAAAAAATCAACAATTTATTAGCAAAATGCCACAAAAAATACCAAATAAATTATTACTTGAGCAGCTAGACTGTCCAGGGTACTCCAAATAGCTTTAGCATGCTCTTGAAGATCCATTGTCCACGGGTTGACCTCGTCACTTTTTAGAAATTGAAATAAAACTGTAAAATCCACCGAAAATTGATCAAACCTCAATTCGCCCCGAAATCAACCCGGCCATGAAATTCTAAATCCAGGATTTGTGAATCTTGAATTAAATTACACGTCTCAAAAAATTCATTGCAATTTTAATTCGGTTCCAATTTGTGGTCCGAAAATTGTCAAAAGTTGACATCCTCCTCCGCCGCCGACAATGTCATTAAAGAACCCGCTGTGGAATCCCACGTCAACTCTTGTCAAATCCTCCTTTGTATTCATTTACCTGGTAAATACATGCATTTTAAATTTAAAATTCCAGATTTTTAAAATTAAGTTTTTTAAACAAACCGGAAATGAGCTAATTAAGCATTTTTAATATTTTTTTAATAGATTCTGATCTCATTCAATAACCCAACGGACTCTGGAGCTGTAGAATTAACAGATACTAATTTTGATAGCATTTTAGGTGAGTTATACTTTATTTCATTTTTTCCAATTAATTAAAAATAAATGAATTGTTTTGAATTTTTTTACAGCTTCAACCGAGCTAGTTTTCATCAATTTTTATGCGGATTGGTGCAGATTTAGTAATCTACTAGCGCCCATATTTAATGAGGCTGCTGACAAAATTCGGGAAGAGTTTCCGGATGAGAATAAAGTCATTTTAGGGCGATTGGACAGCGATAAATATTGTAAGTCAATTCTTTAAATTAAAATAAAAAACATTTGATATGATTATTGATTCTGAACTTCTGATTTATTACAGCTTCAATTTCACAACGTTACAAAGTGTCCAAATATCCTACCCTCAAGCTTATTAGAAATGGAATGCCTGTCAAAAAAGAGTATCGTGGAGCAAGGACACCAGAGGCTTTCCTGGAATACATTTTAAAGCAGTTGGACAACCCTATCCATGAATTTAAATCGCTCCAGGATTTGATGAAGCTTGAGGTAATTTCCGAGTATTCTAGAGTTAGAATATACGGCATTTTAATAGGTAGAGTTTAGGCTATAAAATAGGTATACATAAAATTCATTCAATTTTAACATGGAACATTCCCGATTATTAAATAATCAATCAGCAATACATATTTAAATTTTAAAACACTTGAATATCTATCATACAATATACCTTCATATTAAAGCAAAATTGGGAGCAGTTCCATTCAAAACAAGTGTATTTATAAACCACTGAACCAAATTCGCGTTAATCGACCTTGAGGCTGCCGATTGGAGTAGTTTAAAGAGTTTTATCTCGCAGTCGCCACAAACTAACTTTCTATTAGTTGTATGCCTAACCCATAACCCAAAGCCGTCCTTTAAATAATTTAATTGCTTATTGAGTAGGTACCGTTTTAATATCTGTATGAATAATGATATGTTAAATGCAAACATTAGATTCGCATGATTTTAATGAAATTATTTGTCATTTTTCAGGACACAAGGCGGATATTCATAGGGTATATGAAAGATAATGGATCCGTAGCTTACAACAATTTCCGTAAAGTTGCAATGAATTTGAAGGATGATTGTTCATTCTACTGTGGCTTTGGGTGAGCCTATTAAATTACATAAAATCAATGTAGTATTTACGAATTATCCAATTGTTTGAAAATAAACAGAGATGCATCTCGATCTATGCACCCTCCTGAGCATGACATAATAGCATTTCGGCCTGACAAATCTCGAAGTGTGGAGAATGACGAGACATACACTGGGGATGTAAACGACTTTAACGAGATGCTGGTTTGGGTCCAAGTAATATTCAATAATCATTTCTTGGAATTTTTAAAAATTAGTAGCAAATGTTTTAATTCTTTTAATACCGTAGGGTAAATGTGTTCCAACTGTTCGTGAGATTACATTTGAGAATGCAGAAGAACTGACCGAGGAGGGTCTTCCCTTTCTCATCCTTTTCCACCATCCTGACGACAAGGAGAATGTCAAGGCATACAATAACCTAGTTCAAAACTTTTTAAAGGAAGAGAAAGGTGAGTTTTTGATTTTTTTTTTCATTTAAATACGATTTTAATTTTATTTTCTATCAGGCACCGTCAACTTTGTAACGGCGGATGGGGTGAAATTTGCCCATCCACTCCATCATTTGGGGAAATCCGAGTCTGATCTACCTTTAATTGCAATCGACTCTTTCAAGCACATGTATTTATATCCGAATGCAGAGGATATGAAGCGTCAACCGGATAAAATTAGGAATTTTATTGCGGATTTGCAAAGTGGGAAATTACATCGGGAGGTAAAATTTTCAAAAGTTTTATTTTTGTATTTTACTTATTAAACCCTTTTTATAATAGTTTCACTACGGAAAGGACTCTCCTGATCCTGTTGCTGATAGTCAAATTGCCGGGGATGGACTCCCTCCTACATCTCCACCCGAATCTACCTTTAAGAAACTTTTGCCCTCTTCAAACCGTTATACTTTACTCCGTGATGAGTTGTAAGGACTATTATAATTACAATAGCTTTAAAAAATGGAGGATGCCTTTTTCAACCTTTTTTTCTATTAAATATATGGGGGTTTTTTGGGTTGGGTCACCGTGGGTGAGAATTGGGCATTTGTTTTTGGAAATTTTTAATATGCATTAATATTATTCATAGGAATAGTTTTAAGTTACTTTTTACTTAATTCTTTGTGTACTCCCTATATTATACTCGCTATAAAACATCAATGCTACTAATTTAGAACGTACTAAATTTAAATGTGTGTGAATTAATATATAAAATTTATAAATCATGTGTGAATTGCTTCAAAAAAACGGCTCAAAAATGTAATCTGATTCTTTTTTCTAGCTAAATTGTCAAATGTGAAATGTCTAATGCATGTCAATGAAGTTAAAAGGTAATTTATTAAAATATATTGTGTGATTAATATTCTATTAGCTGAAAAAGTGCTTAAAATGATTTGAAAAACGATATTATAAATCTCTAAGTTTGTGTATTTAATTTCCAAATCCCAAATTATATTTTCTTGTTAAACAGATGCATGTTTTATTAATTTATGTAATGTATTGGGGCAGTCAATATGTATTAAGTATCAGGCTAATTAGAGGAGATAATTAATTGTTGCCAATATGATTAATTAAGTTACTACCCCTTAACATTAATGCACACAATAATTGGTCTTAATTGCTTCGTGGAAGAAGCCTAATGAGGTCCAGATTTAACATACAAAAGGATACAAATTTGTACTTGGCGCCATTTTTCCCAGTCCTGGAACACCAAAGGAAGGCAATGCTTGGTGTACCAGGAAGCTGTGACCTTTTGACCTTTCACTAGTTCGATACTTTTTACGAGCCCTTAATAATTTAAGAATAGGGCTATCTTTAGGATTTCTCTTTGCCCCGTTTTGTGAGGATCTCTTTCTTTTAAAGTTCCATAATTTTGCTTTGGCTGAAAATAAAATTCTAAAAAAATTTACACAGGTATAATTACTTGTAATGGTGCTAATGATATTAAAGTTTCCCAATCCACTAATGACCTCGAGGGTTTATTGACCCTTATTTACCCATACCCTTTCCGCCCCTTGGCGGTGACATTTGATACTTTTTTGAATAACTTTTGAGTTCTTGCTCAAAAAGTTGTGAAAATTCCCTGACGAAGAGCCCAATATATCCTCTTTTTATTGAATATTAATTATTGAATCAATTCCTTTTAATTGTTGTATACTTTTTTGAATAACTTTTGAGTTCTTGCTCAAAAAGTTGTGAAAATTCCCTGACGAAGAGCCCAATATATCCTCTTTTTATTGAATATTAATTATTGAATCAATTCCTTAATTGCACTGATTATTCCTTGGTGGAAGCGGTCATTTGAAGGTCTGATTTTGGGCTCAGGTCAATCGAGGTCACGCTGATTATAAATTCCCTAATCAATTTTAAAATGTTGTTTTGGTCAATGCGGTTGCCCCCCATGTGGAAAAGTGGTCATTTAAATATTGAATCCACTTTTAAAAATAACGTTACTTATCAGTGGAATGTCCCTTAGGGGACTTTTCGGGGAGAGTCGAAACTTGACGTTTTGAAATTGCTGTCAAAAATTTATATCTAATTGAAATAATTTGAAACTTGGCATGGGCTCATTAATTGATCCAAACTACCAGCCTATTATGTTAATTTTAATCTGCGACTACTGGGGATTCTGATACTTAATACATATTGACTGAATCAATATTTATTGAACTTTGTGGGCATTTATCCATCCATCAAATGACGAGACCCTCGTGTAAACTCCTGGATAATCTTTAGAGCAAATTATATATTTAATTTTTAAAATTAGACTCGAGAAAATATCAACTTAATATTTTTAGATCAAAACCTTTTCTAGCACATCCTTTTCCCCAAGAAGTTATACCAGCGACATATGTTTGTCCATCCATTTTAATGCACAAAGGTCCGCCGGAATCCCTAAAATTATAAATAAAAAGATATTTTATACCAATACAATAATTATCATTTATTTAAAAAAATGCTTACCCTTGACATGTATCTTTAAATGAATATAAAAATCACATATTATAAAATGCATATAAATCTCCAAATTAGATTAGGTACCTTTCCCTCCCTCAGAAAGCCCAGCACAAATATTGCTTTTAAAACCACAAATTATTTAATTTACATTTAATTTGAACAATTTAATCCAACAAAAAGAATTTAAAATTAAAATAAACCTTTCAAAAATCTTTGATTCCCCATAGGCTTTTTGACACTCTTTGTTTGAGATTACTGGTACTTCAGCGTATAGTAAATCAGATGAAACTTCGCCACCTTCGCTCGTTGTACCTGTATTTTATCAATATTTAATTATTTACGATTAAAGATTCAATTTGCAAATAATATTTAAAAATATATTTTTACCCCATCCAGTTATCTAAAAGAAAATATTGCTATTTAATTGGCATTTATCTTACATATTTTTTCATACGATTGTCATCAAAATGGATTCCAACGCCAATTTTTGAGTGGCAATTGCAACACTTTGTGTGTTATCGTCAAATACAAAATCTTCCTTTGTCTAGAAAGAAGCATTTTTTAAAATTTTGCCCATATCGTATAATTTAGTAATTTTAATTTACAAATATCAGAGCAATATCATTCTTCATTGAATCTTTATCATATTTCTCGTGAACGAGTGTGCTTTTGACACTTTTGACATTCTGGTGTCCAGAGTTCAAATTCAAGGTTGATAATCCTCCGTGGTAAATGACAAATTTATCAGCGGGTGTTCCTTTACGAGATATCAATTTAAATAATCTTTTTCGATTCGATAAAAAGGATTAGGCTACTATTACTTACCCATGCAATGTGCGGCTGTAAGGACTACATTTTTCTAGATGCACATAAAAACTACATAAATACCCAAACGAACCAAAAAGTGCAAAATTAAATTATTATCAGAAAATCAATACCCCGATGATGCTTCCTCCGCAAAATAATCTCAATGCTCCTGAGCTCGACTTTTTCATAAGCCCTACTTGGTATCCAAATTGCCCTTTCTTAGCTTGGGTTCCTCCAACAATCAACTTATCATCCAAAACTTCTGTAGAGTTCCGATATCCCAATATCTTGGATTCCCCTTTAATTTATTTTATTATGTATTAATTTTATAAAAAATTCTGTAATCTGTATGCGATCGTTTACCATTTTGTATTAGAAGAATGATGGAATATATCGCTAAAATAAATCCCTTATCAGAATTCATTGCGATGAAATATTTATTTCGATAAAAATTCTGTATACGAGAAGAAAAATATAAAGAAATATCACAAAGAGAAGTTGGGCCCTCAATTTCCCCAAGTTCTATTAAAAGATGGGCCATAAAACTTTTTTAAGGTTTACAAAGGCACTTTTTGTGTTTTATTAGAGCTTTCAATTGCTAAAGCCGAAAAGCTTATGGTAAAAATAGAGCAAAAAATGTTGAATATTGTATTTTTTAGTTTTAACAATTTTTTTATAAATCTAATATCGTGCGTTATTCTATACCTAGCCTTAAATATCATCAGGTGCGTTTGGGAACATATCAACGGCAGCTTCGGAAATAAATTTATCCCATTCATTCTCCGTATCAGGGTGGAGCTCCCTCACATTAAAGCAATCGATAGCTGATGGAAGGTCAGATGGATTGACCGAATCCCTACCGATATAAAAAATTTAATTATATTCCCTACTCCAGATATATAATATTGTTGTATCACCTTTCGCCAAGCAGATATTCCTCCGCGTGCTGCCAAGCTTCACCAATCATACTTTCTCTGTCCATAACATTTATAACTTCTTGTTTGAGACCTCGGTTTTCGGGTGGCAACAGTTCTCTCATCTTTATCCGGTCCACTGTTGGAGTAATGGATGATTGTGTTATTTCCAATGAAGCTCACCACCTTCGTCTGACCATCAGCAGGGTCCTTATAACATATTGACTTCCACCAGCACATTGGAACGGTATACCCTGATTTGGGAAAGCATTTTGGGTTTTATGGCGCTTTGAATAAAATCGGAAAGTCACCTGCTTCAGTTACTCCATCAACTTCATTGTCACCAGAGCAAACGCCAGTCATCCTGCATCGGGAATTTTTATAAATTTTGATAATATGAAATTTTAATTAGTTCCACTTACACATATGCGGGATGCGCTGCCAATTTCTGAATTAAATACAAGTTTAATATTAAAATTTGACAAATTGATTCATTTTAATTACATCGTGGGTTCTCTGTTCGATAACATTGTAAGGAGCTTGATTTGTGAATGGATCTTGAGGACCTGGAAGAATTATTTTCATTATTAAAATGACTTTTTATAATGACTTTTTATGACGATTGATATTAAATTAATCCCAAGTAAAAATATCTAAACAAATGTACCAATATTAATGCAATAGAAAGTCCTATCCATCGCTTGGAAGCTCCAGCGGAAAGGTTGAACTGGAACCAGATGCCTACATCAATCGACGCCAAATTTTAGAATTTTTTTCCCAAATTTAATTTGATCCAATATTTTTACCCACGATCCCATGACGTACGGCCTGATTTTGTCTGTTGAGCAGGTGTCATCCTATTATAAAATAAATAGTTTAATAATGACGCTCATATCATCATATTATGTCTAAAAATTAGGTACCTGATGCCCGTGGAACAAGCAATTTGTTTTCCTTGCAATTCCGGACAATCAATTTGTCTGAAATTGTCTTTCCGTTCTACATTCTTAATCTGAATTTTGGATAAATTGAATACTTTATTCATTGTACATTTTAATATAATTATTCTTCGATTTCCATACTTGATTGAGGGAATCATGAATTGCAGTTACTGCTACAGGAAGTTTTCGTGTAGCGTCGTAATGCGCAACCTACAGAAATGCAATAGAATTTAAATCACATAGTTCCAAATATTAAATTTTAATAATTTAAATATAATTTAAATGCTTTTAAACAAACCAGATAATTGAATTCTCCAATGGGGGAATCGGATCTCAGGAGGAATTTATACACATTATGTGAGTCAGGCTCACCGCAACTATTTCTCACATCTCCCTCTGATTATATTTAATTAAAATATTATTTAAATAATTCCTGAATACTTGATGGATTGATTTACCCTTATTAAAGATGGAGAGTCCCTTTTTGGGTAGAGAGAATCCTCCTTTAATTTCTTTCGGGATGGGTACAAGTCGGGCAAAGCTACCCAATGGGGCAATCAGAGCCAAGATGCAAATTTGTTTAATTAAAAACATTTTAATTGTTTTTAAACATTCCTATCCTCTCCTGCTTCAATCAGCGAGGGGTTTTATAGAAATTTTGAGATCTATCTACGCAAATTATTTGCAATGTAATCTGTAGACATTTAACTCTACTTGACAGCCAGATTAAATGCACGAGTGACATATCATTTATTAATCCGTAGGTATACTTTCCAAATTTTTGCAAGATTCATGAATATTAAATATTTGATTAATCAATTTATTTATCTACTAGCATTACTTGCTACAGTAAACAAATATAAATATTTTAATTGGCTTATCTGAAATGAATTCCGAGAAATATATGATAATAACTAGAACCAACAGGTTAAGAAATTTTAAAATTCCCTATACTTCTCCAAACTTCATTGATTAATGGATACTTGCATGTAAAACAAATGAATGTACATTACTCGTATGATATTTTGATAAATTGACATAAAGCAAAGTTCAAAAAAAGAAACATTTTAATCTTGGGTATTTAGATAAATGTTAAAATATTCAAAGCTTATATTAGCTTATCTAAAAATTGCAATATTTTATTTATTTCTGATAAGTGATAAGGCTTTTTTCATATATCCGTATAATTTTAAAGAGTTGCAACATAGACTGGATCCCCAGCTCTGATAACTTGGCCCTGGAATTCAGGCGAGAGAAGCCCAAGGCGTATGCCCATAACGGCTTGCGTCCTCATCAGCCTCCGGGTTTCATAATTTCCAATTTCCGGTGCCATTCTAATGATTAATTGAAATAAGGAGCATATTATTAATTTAATGAAGTTATCTAATGGGGTTTAGAGATATCGTACTTGACTAATGTTGTAAGTGGATCTGAATCTTGATCAAATTTGCCCGTATTTTGATCTATTGTCGTCAGTTTGCACCTGCCATTATAATTTGAGTAAATTAGAATTTAAAATAAATTATGCCCACCTTGGACAAGGCCTAGCCATTTTCATCATTGCATTCTGATTCCCAATTCGTACATATCCCCAATTATTCTCGGCAAATGGTTGGCCTGATGAAACCTTCACGAGAATGGTTGGCCGAAAATTTTTAATTGTAAAATTCTTTTCCGGAAGGACTCGATTCAATTCCTCAACAGACTCCTCAGTCATCATCATGAATGCGGATTCATTTTGCCATGCTCCTAAATCCGATTGAATAAATCCAGGATATTGACTTTGTTCCTTATTAATCTTTCTCTGGGTTTGAGATTGGTTATGATAATAAAGTCTCAACTTCTTCCCTGTAGCTTCTGAAAACCTACAAGGAAGAAGTTGAGACTTTATTATCATGAGACTTTATTATGTAGCTACTAATACCTACCAATTTGCTACATCATCACCACAATCCAATGCCTCCATATTACGATCCGTAAAAATTCTGGCGTCTGATCGGCGTGCTTCTGGTGTATCTTGAGGTAATTTGAAGGAAATACTCTTACCGTCTGGAGATTCCACTGTGAATGT
>JAAZTK010002915.1:0-10237 GCA_036507255.1 Megalothorax incertus | reverse complement strand
TAAAGGCGCTACCTGAAGAAATCAATCAATTCAGTTATATCACTGGCAAATATCATCCCAATGGCTATTATCAGCTAATTAAAAGTAAAAGGTTACAAATTAGCATCTATTATTTTAAATTTTATTAGCTTGGATTACGTTTAAAAGGATTGCAATCATCGGGGTGAGGCGAGTAATCTTTTTTGATTGAAAAGAGAAGGACATAGAATCTGATTAAGATCTTCATTTGCTTTTATGATCTTACATGGACATAGCTTAGGAGGTCCACCATATGACCCTCTACGGATGTATCAATTTTATAAGATAAGAATTATAAAAATTCAATGATATGCGTTAGTGCAAAACAAGTATTTAATTTTAGAAACCTCGTCCAGCTACATAGGCAATCCTTCCAGCCGTAAATTGAGATCCATTTGAAGTTCCAATAGCAGATAAGGCTTAAAGAGGAACATATATCAGTTTAAATATTTCCGGATATTAGAGAGAAATCTTCTCAAGTTCTCACCCACTAGCACAGGTACAATCCATTTCATAACTCCAAGTCTAACGTCCCCAAAACTCTTCCTTTTCCAAATTGATTCGACGTCAAATTTCATATTCTCATTAAGGGGAAATTAATTAATTAAATATACGATTGCAACGGCATCCGAACTTATGATGTCATCCTTGGTTAGCTCGGTGAGATACGCCATATTTACGAGGAGATAGCAGACCTATGACTAGGGGGATTCCAATCATAATTGCTCGAGGTAGATTCTTTGTAGGATTCTTGATCTCTTCTGTGAGAAAGTTTAGATTGTTCCATCCATCGTATGCCTATTGATTTACTCATCATAAAGTTATAATATATTAACATAGAAAATACTAACCCAAAGACCAGAGTAAAAGGCCAATGCAATATCTCCAGCCCCCTTGGAACTAGTGTCAAATTCGCTAGGAAATCCTTTAGTGTCCCCTTGGGCCAAGTTGTAAATTCCCAGTTCCAACAACGAGAGCGACTGCTGTAAGTTTGGCGCAAGTAAACACAATTTGGACTTTGCTTGCAATTTTGACGCTAAACATATTCACAAATGCGACCAAACCTTATAGAAGTAGTAAATATGTAAGGGATCAATTGATAAGATGAGGGCATTGGCATTTGAATTTGAATTTTACATGCACAGGAGATGCCCAAGAGCTTTCGAGCCAATTCATAATCATAATCATTCTCTCTCCAATCCATGCAAGTATTGAATGGGGTAATTGCATAATTTGCAAAGGTGAGAGAAACCTAAAGAATTCCAACTTAAAGCAAAGCTTAAATCAATTAAATAGAATTTATAATTTTTACGATGGCTAAAGATGAAGGTTTAAGTAGGATGATTGTAGTTAGTGCAAATAGAAATGCGGGTATATCGCCCCAGAATTTTGAAAGGGGCTGAAAGATATTGAAATGAAATTATTGTAATACGAGTATTAGGCATTCGGGAAGTTGAAATGTATTTGGCATAGTACCTTGAACGCTGCTGTAAAATAAGCATGTTCTCCTCCACTCTTTGGGATTACAGACCCTAATTCGACGTACGCTAAAGAGGCTTCAAAGACAAGAGATTTCAATTTTCATTGCCGAATTATTCTGATCCTGATCTCAAGAGAATGCAATCTTACCCATTGTGGCTAAAAGTCCACAACCAGCCCACACAATTAAGCTTATATAAACTGAATCAGTTCTCTTTATCAGCCTATGAGAATGTATTACAATATGAAATAGAAATGGAACTTTTTTCGGAACTTTCTCCAAAGGGAAAGCTCCGAATCTCAAATTCAAAGAATTACCCAGTCGGAGATACAAAGATTCCAGAGCCTGTAAAGTGTAGTATGATAATCTGATTAATACATGTGTGTACCAATTATCAATAAGGAATCAAATTACCAATCATAGTTCCCACGATCATTGCAATACCCCCTATAAGACCAATCTCCCTCTTCATATGCACTGTATCAGAAGGTGGAGGAGCTTGAGGGGGAATGCTTTCACTCGTAACTTTCCCATTAGAGTAAATTTCTTAAAAATGAGTAGTATATCAATTAGCTTATGAATTATAAGAACGAATATGGTATGAAATTATGAATACCTGGAAATTCGACTTCCTTTGTGATAACAGTTTTGGAATTATTCATTTTGAATTTTAAAAAATTTTGTCTATCCTAATCTCGTATATCTCCCTTCCTATCCGCCGCTTATTGAATGGAACACGTTCTAATTTGTAATGCTATTTTTGAGTAAGGAACGCGCTTGAAAACGGTATTACAGTTTACTACAGGAAGAAAAATATACAAACCAAAATAGCCAATAATAGTAGGATCAATATTTATTTTACAACTGCAGTCAAATAATTTCCGTTAAAAGATAATGATTTGTCTGGCCTTACTACTTGTACTACTACTACGATAACTAACAAGTAGCACCTAGCTTTGAAGTTTTGCAAATAAAAGCTAAAAATATTTTATCAACGAGCTGGAATTTTGATTTAACCCATTCTATTGTCAAGTTTATGAGCAAGGCTGTTAGTATACTTATAACTTATCAGTTAATAAGTCTGTATTAATGTTATTTGTAAATCAAATAGTGATAAAAAGTCATGAATTAAACTCGAGTCGGGGTGATAATGAATTTGGGGGGCATTACATGATTGTATGTATGTAATATTAAAATAAAATGCTAATATTATTAGTACGATAATATCAGTGATTCAGAACATACAATAGTAAATAGGTACAAAAATTCACTCGAAACTGAATTTTGAATTGAAATGGCATTCTCACAATGAGTGACAGCTCGGGATTTCAATAGAATGTCGGGATACTCATACTACGTGGTCTATTTTTATTTTTTAACATGCATAAATAGTGATTCATTTTTTATGAATTATGCAATATTATAGGTATTTTACTATTACTAAATAGTAAAAATACATATAATAAGTAAATTATTAATTGAGATTTGAGATGCATAATTCGATTTCGGGACCATCGGTTCCTCGGGAGTTGGAGGACTCGGAATTCGGCTGTGCTTAAAGTTAATGAATTTACCTAATATATTTTATATATTTTCATATATAAAACTAGCTTAGACTTGCTAACTGTGGTCATAATAATTATTACATCAATTAATTACAATTTATAATAATTAGCAAAGTAGGTAGAAGGTTGCCGGGGTTTTCCCCGGTTAATAAGTAGGCCAATATCCAAAAGTTTTTTCAAAATTTTGATTTTTTTTAGTCTGGCTCCAAATTACATGTAAAAGATACGAATTTGGAGCCGTGTTAAAGCCCTATCTTGGAGCCGTGTTAAAGCCCCATTTAAAATTATGAAAAAGTTCAAAGTCCTCAAATTGACTTGGTAATGTTGGTTTTTAAAAGGGAAAATTCAATTGGTAGGAAATTGCACAATTTGCACATTTTCAAAATTGACCTTTTTGAAAAATCAAAATTTAAATTTGGAAATTGGCCTACTTACTAAACGGAATTCTAACTACTTTGATAATTAGTATAATATTTTGCAAATTTAAACGCGAAACGTTTGCAAATCGTTTCCTGAGTCTCTGCACTGGAGTCGAGTGGGGGGCAAATTGAGAACCTCACCGATTTGAAAGACTAAAATTAACGACGAACGCTCCTTATATGGTCATCTTTGGGACCCCCCTTTATATAAAACCATTTTCTCAACCGTCTTCATTCTACGCTCGACGCTTCTCTGACTCACACCATTCCTCTACCGCATTCCAAAATTATATTCCATTTTTAACCACTCTTTTTTAATTACCTAATTAACTCCCGTGTTAAATAAAAGCCAAAATGTGTGACGACGAAGTTGCTGCCCTTGTTGTAGACAATGGATCGGGAATGTGCAAAGGTAATTTTATTTAAAGAGTTTAAAAACTAAAGCCGGAAATCCCACCTTTTTATTTGACCCCTCCTTACTACCCCCAATAATTTTGAAAATACCATCATTTTAACCTCCAATTAATTGTCAAATTATTCCCCAATACCCAATCCACGTGTTGTACCAATTTATTTACATTTTTGTATTGTATTTTCAGCTGGATTTGCTGGAGACGATGCTCCTCGGGCGGTCTTCCCCTCTATTGTAGGGCGACCTCGCCACCAGGTAAAGTACATTAAATGAACCCTTTTAAATATGACCATTAGCCCAACGACCTTCCCCCCTACAAAACGAGGTATTTTTTATGAAATTTGGTCCATCGAGACCCAAGATAGGGCCCTTTGAATAAAAAAAAGGCGTTGGTCGGCGGTTGGTGAATAAAAAAATTACAATTTCCGCTTTCCTCCTTCCAATTTTAGGGTGTGATGGTTGGGATGGGACAAAAGGATTCATATGTTGGAGATGAAGCCCAATCCAAGCGTGGTATCCTCACCCTCAAATACCCGATTGAGCATGGGATTGTCACGAACTGGGATGATATGGAGAAGATCTGGCATCATACATTCTATAATGAGCTCCGAGTAGCTCCTGAGGAACACCCTGTCCTCCTCACTGAGGCTCCTCTTAATCCAAAGGCTAACCGAGAAAAGATGACCCAGGTTTGTCTTTTTTTAAATTAATAAAAATATTAGCCAAAATAAATTGCCTTTTAAAATTATTAATTTTAATGATTTAATTTCATTAGATCATGTTTGAGACCTTCAACACACCGGCTATGTATGTAGCAATCCAAGCCGTGCTCTCACTCTACGCCTCTGGACGTACAACTGGAATTGTCCTCGATTCTGGAGATGGTGTCTCTCACACTGTTCCCATTTATGAAGGTAATTTATTAAAAATAAGGACATGAATAATAATAATAGCGGATGATGTCATTGTTTATCTGTTGACTAATGTTTTTATCATATATTAAAATTCATTTTAATTTCTTTTAGGTTATGCTTTGCCTCATGCTATCCTTCGTCTTGATTTGGCTGGACGTGACCTCACGGACTACCTCATGAAGATCCTCACCGAGAGGGGTTACTCATTCACCACCACCGCTGAACGTGAAATTGTTCGAGATATTAAGGAGAAGCTCTGCTATGTTGCTCTTGACTTTGAGCAGGAAATGGCTACAGCCGCGTCCTCCTCATCCCTCGAGAAATCCTATGAATTGCCCGATGGACAGGTCATCACCATCGGAAATGAGCGGTTCAGGTGCCCAGAGGCACTCTTCCAGCCTAGCTTCTTGGGAATGGAATCTTGCGGTATTCACGAGACTACATACAATTCAATCATGAAGTGCGATGTAGATATCCGAAAGGTGAGGGATTTTCGCCCTAATTTATAGCTTAAAAAAACTTATTATTTTTTTACAAATAGGATCTTTATGCAAACACTGTACTCTCCGGTGGATCCACCATGTATCCAGGAATTGCTGATCGTATGCAAAAGGAAATCACTTCATTGGCACCATCCACAATGAAGATTAAGATTATTGCACCACCAGAGAGGAAATATTCCGTTTGGATCGGAGGATCTATTCTGGCATCACTCTCCACCTTCCAACAAATGTGGATCTCGAAGCAAGAGTATGATGAGTCTGGTCCTTCGATTGTCCACCGAAAATGCTTTTAAATACCTTTGGGGTATAGAAATGATGAGATCAAAAAGAAACCCTTTAATTAATAAGATGCTGTATTATTTTAAACTACTACTACATTATATACTGCATACACCCTGATTAGTGATTAGACCGTATTATTATTATTGTCTGTAATTTTGAATTGAATATCTCTGAAGGTATATCCTAAATTGTATAATTTATTTTATATGTATAAGAGTAAGCAATATAAGCGAGCGAGGTAAATTATTTCAATAATGTTAAAATTCTAATTGAAAAATAGGAGATTTGTATTTAAGAAGGAGAAAAAATGCTTCATAATTTATCATTCCCAGATACTATATACAAAAATATGTAATATTCCGAGTTTATAATTTAAATTAAGCAGAATTACTCTTCTTGCTCCAAATAATAAGTATAAATTGCTTTTTATAAATTACATTTTTTATTTGAATCGAGTTTTTTTCATTTTATTTGCATATACCATTACCTAAACCTAAATAACTAAAGGCTCATAATAAATACCTTAATTAAATAGGACTAGCATTTTAAAAACTTTACCACTTTGAAATAATAAATATATAGGATTTATATCGTAGGATAACTTAGGATAATGCCCGATTGGATTGAGAATTATCTAATCATAGGATATCTTTAGGATTAGATTTGCATTCAAACTGTACTGATTTAGCTTTGATTTAGAACTGCTTAACATTTGAATACCTAATTGAATATTGATCTAATTCTAGTGTAATGTTTTGCATCTTGAGGAACATCAAATATGCAATTAATAAATTCATAAACTTTCCAAATAATTGAAAAAGAGTCTTTCTTCCAAGTCTTTTTATTCGAGATAAATCTTTTGACTTTATTAAAATTAAATGGTATATAATTTTAGGTCTACATTGAACTAATTAATAATTAGTAATTACACATAAAATTCAAAATATGCCTAGAATAAATTTTATAAAAGAAAAAGGAGCTGCAAATATTCATAAAATTTGATTCTTCAAAATTGAATTTCAAGGTTAAATACAAAAAAACTGATAGGTAAAAGAATAGACTAATCACTATTATATCAAGTTAGAGTATTGTAGTAGCATATAATTATATTAGGTTGGGTATGATGAATATAGTAGATAATAGCTCGATATTTCACTTTCTAATTTACACAATAATTATAAAAACAAAAATAAATCAACATGTGATGATTGATGAATTCAGGATCGATGTAGGTCTATCAGATTCAAATAATATTTGAATTAGAGACTATATTATAGCCTCTGCTTATCTCTTAACACAATAAATAATAATAATATTTACAATTCATCGATTGGATTCATTTCTTATTTCTTATAATTATGATGCTTTTTATCTCCATCCAATTTCTCCTGTAGAATCCTCTCGTGAATTACGGTGGAATTGCAAAATCCTTGCTTCGTTTTACCTGGAAAATAAGAAATAAGAGTTTCAATGAGAGATCAGAGAATATTGAATGATTCGGATTCAAATAGAATAAGTAATTTAAAATTGCTGATAGGCATTGATGTGAAGTAGTTACAAATTACCGAAAGAATTTGGACCCGCGGAAGTGGGAGTGTCTCTGAAATTGTAAAAGAAACGAGTTAAAACTTAAAACTGCAAGCTAGGTTTAGGATTAGTTAATTATATTCCTCAAGGCTTAGGTTTAGGTATTTCATGACTCATGATCATACCTTCCAATATTCTTCATTCGCATTTTACACTCTGCAGGCATCTCTTCTTCTTCATCGGTTGAAGAGTTGTTGAAAACAGAGGCAACCGTTGGTTTAGTCGGGGCCAATGGCGCTGGTTTGGGCTACATTTCATATAATTGTCATTTTATAAACCTTCACAAATATCAATATTTCGTACCTGCATGCCAAGCTTTATGGAAATCCCAGGGATATTATTATTATTTGACGTGGAGGATGCAGGTGCGACTGTCACACGCTCATAATTGTCATCCCCGTTGTTGGTACTTCCTCCTCTCCTCGTGTATGACTCTGACTTGACCTCCTCCTCCTCTGATGACCCTCTCCTCCTACTACTCTTTTGCTTCCTCCTTCCATCATCGCTATCCCCGTCACTTGACTTCTTTCTCCTCCTCCTTCGATGGTAGCTCGAGTCACTACTACTTGATTTCGAGCTGGAGGAGCTGGAAGAACTTGAGCTAGAGGAAGATGAGGATGAGCTACTTGAATGCCTCCTTCGGTGACGACGTTTACGACCCGAGGATGACCTATCCCTTGACCTGGAGCGTGATGAAGACGAACTTGAACTACTCCTCTTCCTCCTTGAATATTTCTCCTTTGGATTATACCGGTCCTCTTCACCACTCTTTCTCCTCCTCTTCTTCTCGACACTCCGTGACCTGGATCTGGACCTTGACCTCGAGGAGCCAGAACTGGAGCTATCAGATGAGGTGTGTCCTGGAAAAATGCTGATAAATTTAAAAAGAGTTACTTTTCAAAAATAAATGGATCAAGGAAAAAAACCTCACCAGATGATCGTCGCCGGCCCATTTCTACAATCGACAATTAATTGCAGCCCGGGTCCTTCAGCTAAGAATTCTAATCCCCATTCAGTGGAAAAATATCAAAAATATGGCAAAATTCTAAACTTTTCAAAATTCTCAAAAAATTACGCAAAATTGGGTAAAGTCAAAGTTGCCGTTCTTCTCACTGCACTCTATTTAGCCCTATATTAAATCAAACCGTTCCGGCGTTCTTTTTTCAATTTGATTAAGGATAAAAATACCAAGGCATACTTGATTGACAATGATAACTATAAGAGATGATTGATAACTTATAAGAGAGATAACTCTTATCTAGTATGCCTTGTTAATACTCTATTTTTAATTTGATTTAGAGATAATATTAATTATTAAAGTAAACCCCAAGATAGGATGTCAACAGTTGGCTTTATTAAATCTTAATAATCTCAATCCAATTATCGTACAATAATTATTGCATTGTTTTGTAAATTGCAGTTCTTTTTAAACTTCTAAATTCCTCAAATATTATTCCGAGCGATCTTTCACAAAATTCTAACAAAATACTTATACAGCTAACATTTTTTATCTAAGCTAGGCGGATGATCCTACCTAATTTATAAACATTTATAAATTGGATAGATATAAATATGATATTATTATTTAATCATAAAGGAATTAACAAAAGATTGGTCTGTTTATAATTGGCATTTTGTCCGCTGACCTAAGCTATCCCAATCCAATTGGAAATATTCATCTTTACGATATATATTGTATTGTACGATATTAATAAGATTAAGTATCTTTACTATTAACTAGTACAATTTAAAAAATCCTAATAAATTCGCATATAGCCTATAATGACTCAAGAACAAGCAATTAAATTAATGCACATTTTTAAAATGATTTAAATTTTAATTGCAAAGTGTAAAACTAGAGCTTTAGTTTGGGAATTTCTCTTGGCTTCTCCTCCATTTTAATTTAAATTAGAATTAACTAATTTGGTTCATTGGAAAAGAGTATTATAAATATTAAAGCGGACATGTTCGTTATATTCGATTTTAAATCATTAAACTAATTGAAGCTAGGTATTTTGCTTAAATAGTAGATCTTAAACTTATAATATTATTAAGATTGGTACATTTGTAAACTGTGATGCTACGAGTTGGAAATAATATTTAAATAGGTACGAATCTACGATACATCTTACAATAACTTAACAAGCACATTTAAAATGCATTCTACGTAGGGTAATTCGGTTGATTAAAAGGTAGAGAGTATTCTTGGCATTACAAAAGGAACAGCATTTCATTTCGCATCTTAATTAAATTCGTATTCCAATTTAAAAACATACGTCTTCACTTTATCTCACGAATTTCAAATTCAATACAAAACTACTCGCATTTTGATTATCTAAAATTCAGTATCTGTATATTACAATTCCAATAGGATTTACTGTACGACTTAAGATTTAAGGCATTAATTTCTTAATAAAAAACTTTCAGCTCTCCAGGTTAAAATATCTAGAGTATATGCTATATTTCGATCGTTTTTCTATAAACTAAAAATTTTACATACAATTTATTTAAGGCTTTGTATATACCTAATTAATTATAAAACTATTATTAATATTGGTAGGCTTTTTGATATACTTTTGAATGGTTTGTAATAATGGAAGTTTTTTCTATATTTTTACATAAATATTCTAGATTCTAGTTCGTTCGAGCATTAAATGATTAGCATATATTATTATAAGTAGGTTAAAATACATAATATTTCAACTAAAAAAATCTAAAAAAACTTAATACCTAGATATTACAAGTACCAATTCTTGAGACATAAATTGAGGATCAAAAAGGGTTAAGACTTAGGTTTTCTTTTTCTGGTGTTTTCTGGTGATGAATTTTCATTAGGGAAGTTCTAATTCAAGAATGTCACTCTTAACGCTACATGGCAAAATCCCAAAGAATATTCTCATTAATGGCCATAGGGCTTGGAACGCCACTCTCTCCTTTGGAAATCGTTTCATTCCCCAATCCTCCAATATTATTGCTACTTCCTGTGGTCAGTGGTGGTGCAGAAAATATATCCAAAGACCGAGAGGATAGGAGAGGATCCCTCTGATGTAAAGAATA